>JAOTQW010000002.1:6232937-6252139 GCA_026260075.1 Sisor rabdophorus | reverse complement strand
TATTCAAAGGGGTTTGGGGGGGTCGAGTTTAGGGCTCTCTTAGCTACTTTGCAAGCTTTCATACTTTGGTACCTTCTACCTGATAGCAGAAGCTAAAAGAGATTGTAGGGAGGATTGGTAAGGTCTTTCATGATGCTTGTTGTAGCTTCTTGCTAGGAAAATATCATGGGATTTTAAGCAGAAAGGCATTCACCATTTTTTAAATCCAAATAAAAAAAAAGGGGGTTTCAGGTCTTGAGATTGAGGTTCAGGGGTCCCAGCAGTGGCAGCTTGATGGTGCTGGTAATTAAACCATGCAATTATGATCGGCAGTCCAACAAATTTACTTTTATTGCCTATTATAATGATCAACTAATCAGCAGCAACTTTAATCACTAAGCTAAGCGACAACATCTAATAAATAGCCTTTTTTAATGTTGGAAAAGAAAGTAAAATAAAACGTGTGTCATGATCAGCCACTGTTCCTGGAGCTGGTGTCTGGATTGTACAGTATGTTCCATTGCTTTTCCAGCAGGTGGGGCAGTTTGTCAGGTTCTAACAACTTGTTAAATCTGGGAATGATGTAGTTTCTTCTCATTGTATTGCAGGTGGTGGGTCACAGTTTTGACCAGGTGGATACAGGACTGAGCTCACAGTATCACGAGACTGTTTACTCGCTTCTGGATACCCTGAGCCCGGCTTACAGGGAAGCCTTCGGAAATGCTCTGCTCCAGCGACTTGAGAGACTCAAACAAAAAAATGGACAGTAAATCGTTCATCCCGAACCCAGGACTCGATTCCAAACAAGCTTTAGTGCTAACTAACGTTCACACTGCACATGTGTGCAAAAGCCAGCTTTCAGCATCAGCGCACCATTTTCTTTCCAAAACCATTTTTAGTTACTATCTTAACTTTATGAATACTTAAATTCTCCTTTTCTCCAGCTGTTTTATTGTTTTATGGTATGGTGTGCTGGATGTTGAATTACAAATTAGATACTTTTGCACATGACCAACTAATAAAATTTGGTCAGCTGATATTGTGTCCACAAACTAAAGCCAGCTCTGTGCAGTTTTATAGCCTAGAGTTGTTGTTTTTATTTTTTTTTTACTATCTTGACTAAACCGAACCTGAAAAGCTGCTGAGCTATTGGTAGATTTTTATGATGCCTTAAAGTGATCTGGAACATTGTGTCTAATGAGACGCTTCCTTACAATATACTCTTAGTTTAGAAACGTGACTCATCCTTTGCAGGTTTTTATTTTGCTTTGCAGTACTGCTAAAAAGATTTGGCCTTGTCCGCTTTCTTTCTGTAGTACGGGTTCAAAGGTTGTACTTTGTGAAAATATTGGATTATTATAGCTGTGTAGTGGTGTGGCTCTAAAACCCACACAATGATAAAAAAACCTTTGAATTATGGAGTCCAAAGACTGTTCAGGTTCTAATTGATTGCTGGAACTGAATTCAAGTTTTATTTTTTTATCTTTAGACCACATTTTGTTTAAACAAAAGATTGTAAACTGTAGAATGATTTTAAACACCAACCAATTCCTTTTTTGTGTTGCACAAAAAAGTCATTTAATATAGACACAAAGAGGTGAAAAATGTCTGTGCTCACTTCAGTTGTAAGTTGAAGTGTATTTAGACGAGTCAATCATTTATATGATCCTCATGTTTTCTATGGGTCTCACCCCCACCCAAAATGAGCCTGGAGATGTTTTATTAGCCCTAGTCTAAGATTTTTGTTTTGTGAAACCAAATAAGTCTGAGATGAATGTTTGTGTGGAAAGGAGTAATAAAAATAAAAGCACACAATCGATAACCTTTTGGTGCATTTGTATTTTATTCAAGGGAAACCCTACTGGTTATTGAACCTAATAATAGGAAACAATATTGCCATGTTAAAAAGCTCTTTATTTCAGACACATACATTTAAGATTTTTTGATTTCTTTATAACCATAACATTAAAATTAGACCAATAAAGGTTACAATATTTGCACAATCACTGGATAGCCCCGTCAGTCAAAAATGCATTTATGTTTTTTGATCATTAATATTTAGAACTTAAAATAATACAATTACTAAGATCATACTCACTGAATATTTCCTCCATGTTTAAAAATCACTGTTCATTAGAAAGAAAAAAAACACTTTAAAACATTTTTTTAAAATCTAAAGTAAGTTCATATAAAAAAAAAAACAAACAACAAAAACACAATGTCCCTTTTGCTGGAATTGTTGTAGATGCTCAGCTGACGATCTGGACTGGAAACTTGATACAGAACAAATCTTTACTGGATTCATCTCGAAGTTCCCACTCCACAACCAGTCTTATCTTTATGAAGATAACAAAAGAAAGAAATCCTGTCAGTCAATTATACCAGCAAGGAACTGGGAGATCATACCCAATAATAGGGAGAAATAATGGAAATCCTAAAACTCACCGGGGGGTACTCTGCTTTAACAGGAAGCTGGGTGACATAACTGTAGCTTTTTTGCTTCTGAATAGGACACTGGATTCCAGACTTGCAGCCATCATCGTTAGGAATTGCAAACGGAACAGGGACACCAGCGATCACGCCATGGACCACAGCTTTGCTTGTCTGACTGTTAGTCCCTGGAAAATTAGATGTACTAGTTTAATCTGTGTCCATTAGCAATGATTAATATGATCTTTTTTGCACGCTGCTAAGTAGTTAAGGTGTTGGACTGCTGAACAGACAATCTTGGGTTCAATTTTTAGGACCTCTCAGCATTTTGAGGATGTTCGGCTCGCCGCGATTATGCAATTGAGTCGATAACTCATTTCCACTGACTTTCAGTTTTTAAACTACACACAGATCTGGAGCTGCCATCAAACGGATAATGGCAGCAATGATCACCTGATCCGAACAAGTCTTCATAGAATGGGATGGGTCATAAGAATTCTGCACAAATTGAAAATAGAGGACAAACTATTTAAAAGAAAACAGAATGATTCTATAAGGACATAGATATTGTGGTAAACTAAAAATTTTGATAAAAACAAATTTGCAATTGACATGGTGAATCTTGGCTTTATGCTTGTCTAAAAAGAGAACAATAAGTGCAGTAAAAGTGATTTTTAAATGTCCACATGGTATTCAATTTTTACATCGGCTGATATGTACTGTTGGTGTAATAAAGTTCTTTCAGATTTATTTAATGATAAGATGGCACACAAAATATAGCATTAGTGGAAAAGCAGGACAAAGTTAATTACCGCTGGCAAAGGTGACGTTTACAGCATAGGACTCTCCCTTGTGTAGCTTACATGGCTGACTTGGGCAGGGGTTAATATCAACCTCAATCACTTGTCCAACAGATGAGCCTATAGAGGGGGAAAAGACAAACAGTAAAATGCTGCATAACTGCAGAACCAAACATATATAAGATCAATATAATATAGATACAAACTATGCCATGTTGGTGTTGCTGCTTTCAGTAAAGTGCTTACAAACAGATATCCTTAAAACAATTGTCCAAGAACTAATTTTCCAACCATGAATAAAATGATGCAATATACTTGTACTATAAACTTGCAATATAAAATGTACCTAAAATATACATTTTGTCAACTAAGCAAATAATCATTTTAACAGAACCATACAAATCCTTTGTTATAAGTTTGTAGCTGACAATTTGATCTGCTGCTCGGTGGATTCACATTTCTGATGTGAACTATGAAATGTCTACGGACTCAATCAATAAATCCAAGTCCAGTCTCAGACAAACAATAGTTTAAAAAAAATCTATTTGGAGAAATGATGGTATAATTGACCCACTGACTGATTTAAAGTAAGAACTTTCGGTAGAAGTGAAAAATACTGGACTAAACACGAAGGGTTAATGTACTTACCACAGTCACTGAACTTCACCTGCTCTGCATGAGAGAATCGGACCAGCAACAGTAGTGAGAAAACACACACAACACGGAAATCCATCCCACAGGTCAGTCCTCACTAGCTGTCAAACACAAAACAACTTTTAATTGTTCTTTCTTTACAAACTGCCTTAAAATGAACTGCGAGCTAAACCACAAACACCCACAGGACCGTGTGGAGTCATTTGACTGGATTTACACATCACATCCCCTAACAAGCAGCCAACTTCAAGTTTCACAATCCTGACAAACAACAACCCATTAACATACTCACAACTAAACATCGCCGTAACCTTTATTAATACTAACCAAAGTTTAGAAACTTTAAACCAAAAAAAAGGCATTAAAGAAATGTTGATATATTACACGCGTATCCAACCACGGTTCCAGACACTCCTAGTTCCCCTAGTCACAAGACTGATCCGAGTTCTTTTATGACGATCCCACACGACACTGACGTAACGACCTCGTGATTAGGTTGACAGCGCGC
This sequence comes from Sisor rabdophorus, assembly GCA_026260075.1. Lineage (NCBI taxonomy): Eukaryota > Metazoa > Chordata > Actinopteri > Siluriformes > Sisoridae > Sisor > Sisor rabdophorus. The sequence goes on along the minus strand of JAOTQW010000002.1, from coordinate 6,247,768 downwards.
TTAACCAATGACTATCGTTTTCTTTAACTCTCCCACCAGTAAAATCTCTCGCGTTGATAAAAATACGATTTAACCTCCCGCCTCATGGCCAGATATTCATATACCCAACATTATATTTCAGAAGTTTGAATTCAAATTAAAGCGGTAAAAATAACCATTTCAAGTAAACTTGTGTAAATATTATTATAATTACATACCGTGTACGTGTCTTAATGCTTTGATGCTTTGTTTTTTAAACCATGTTTTTTTAAAGTCTTGTTTTGTAAAAGACTTGGCAACCCTTAGCCAGTCAATATGTTATGGAAGATGTCACTGGTTAGAGCACTGGCAATAAGCGCATTTAAAACACGAGCATGGAACGTGATAAAGTAAGTTATTATTAAACCCATAGCTCGTAAAATCTGTTGTAAATTAAATTGAAATAAAAATACGAGTTGGGCATTGAAACTGATATTGAATGAGTCGATATTTGTCACCTAAAATTGCCGTTGGCTATAGCGCGCCGCTGCTACTGAATGCTAGTTTTATTAGGTCACGGGTATAGCCGCTGACAAAACTAGAGCTGCTAACTAACTAGCATTGATATATTTCATAAATTCTGGTTTAACTGACTGATTAATATTTGGTATTGAACCCGGGGTTCTGTAATGCGCAAATAGATTTATGTTCGTTTGATGTATGTATTCAGGCGTCACTATAGTCATTGGCGTCCTGCTCTAGGGTCATGACCACCACGTGTAAATATTAGGGCACCTTTAGTATAATGTTGCAGTGGGTACTACTTATTTAAGTGCATCATCCAAATTTACAATAGTACATGGAGGATAATAAAATTGATTGTACATGATATTTTCTGTTATTATTATGATTTAAAAATGTTCTCTGGCCACCCCTATTATTTATGGCAGTTGGTTCAGGCCGCAAACTAATTAGGGCTCAAAACAGAGCTTACGAGGTGGTGGGGGGGCGTAGTGGTAGCACGATCGCTTCACAGCAAGATGGTCCTGGGTTCGATTAATTTTATCACATTCATGTAGGGTCTAGGACGTAATGGTTAGCATGGTCACCTCACAACGAGAAGGTCCTGGGTTCGAATTTGCATATTCTCCCCGCGCTCTCACAGGAGTGTGTGTGTGTGTGGGGCTGGCCATGCGATGCACTGGAGACCTGTCCAGGGTGTACCCCCTGCCCCTCGCCCTACGTGTGCCCTATTAATGAATGAAGGGTCTGTGTGGAGCTTGCATGTTCTCCCTGAGCTTGCATGGCCTTACTCCAGGTTCTCTGGTACATCCCACAGTCCAAAATAAATAGGCATTGATGGGTCATTCTAAATTTGCCCATGGGAGTGTGTGTGGTTTGTCTTTGTGTGGGGATGACGTGCGGTGGGCTGACGACCTATCCGGGGTGTCCCCCTGCCTCTTGCCCTATGTCGACAGACCACGTTGCCCCAAGTTACGGAATAAGTGGGGGATGTTACTGACTAGTGTTTTTTAAAAAATACCCTTCAGTCTATAATAGACAGAACCTCCTCCTGTTTTTTTTTGAAGGCATTAAACCCTCCTTGGTTCAGTTGAGCAACAGTTGGTTTTGTTCTGCAGGTTGACTCCAGAAGGACTGCAGACATGTCACAGGTCTCCTCTGGTCTCCACACTTGGTTACAGAAGCAGCAGTTCATCCCAGGGACCGCACGTCTCCTCCAGTCCCACTGAGCATAAAGTAAATCTCAGTGATGCATGTGCCAAGGTTTGTACATCCTCAAAACACCCGCTATAGAGTAAAATTTCTGTAAAATATGTCTAATTAATATCTAAATTAATTTATTTATCTTCTAACCTGCTTATTCCCAAAAAATGACTCTGATCACGGAGGTATGCTGGAGCCTATCCCTCTTTTGGAAAATTTAGAGAAATTACCTTAACATACAGGTTTTTAGACTGGAAGGAAACCAGAGCACCCATAGTGAACTCACGCAAGCTCGGGGAGAACATGCTAACTCTGCACACAAAGACCTCTTGGGTAATCGAATATATTAATATCTTAACTCCTGGAAACAAAAGTAAGTAAATGTAAAAAGAATACATTCCTAGTGTATTTAATAGTGAGTACACCTCCAAGAGGAAACGTCCAAATTGGGTCCAAGTAGCCTTTTTTCCTCCCTGTTGTTATGGGGAAGGTGTGGCCTAGTGATTAAGGTGTTGGACTAATACCAGAAAGACCGTGGTTCAATTCCCAGCACCACCAAGTCACCACTGTGGGTTCCTGAGCAAGGCCCTTAACCCCCATTTGCTCAGTTGTAAGTCTGGATAAGAGCGTCTGCCAAATGCTGCAAATGTAAATGTATATGTAAAACTCGTTAGTGTTACAAGGTCTCAGGTGTGACTGGGAAGCAGGTGTGTTATATTTGGTGTTATTGCTCTCAATCTCTCATACTGTTTAATGGAAATTCAACATGAAACCTCATGGCAAAAAAATCTCTGATTATCTAAGAAGAAAAAAAAAGAATTGTTGCTATATATAAAGATAGCCTAGGCTACAAGAGATTGGCAAGACTCTAAAACTGATTACGACCCCAAAGACATCTCCAAGATAACCGATGCTTGGCTAAAGAAGATGGGGTAAAGCTGATGCACTGGTCAAGCATGTCTCTGAACCCAATTCCTATTGAGCATCAGTGGGGCATCCTTAAATGGAAAGTGAGGGCAAGCAAGGTCTCCAACATCCACCAGCTACATGATGTCGTCATGGATGAGTGGAGGATTCCAGTGGCAACCTGACGATGAATAATTAATGAATGAATGAGGTTATAATAAATATTTACAAGAAATGTAAGAGGTGTATTTACTTCTGTGAGTTTGTTAAAGGTATTTAAGGTCATTGATGTGCTATTTGTAAATTTATTTGTAATTTAAAAGCAATAAATAAGCGTGGTCTTGTAAACTGGCAATTTTAATTATTTATAAAATGTAAAAAAATTTTGCTGCTGTTATTTTATTCAAATATTACATTTATTCTCAGAACGTAAAATATATTTATCCTGTTCATAATTTTACGCTTTCATTTATGGTAACATGGTGAAGAGAAAGTCAAACACTGGCATTTAGGCCACTCCTTTATCCACAGTCTGGAAAAAGATGGATCTCAGAATTATGAATCCTCTGCCTGAAAAGGCTCAAATATGCAGAAGTTGGAAAAGCAAAGGATGTGCAGTATCTGAAGAGTTAATTGGAAACACTTATAGGATAAAGGATTCAGATTTCCATCCACCTACATTTACCAAGTTTGTGTACAAAAAGAACACTGGAATCATCCAGGTATCTACACACAGCGTTAAGAATCAAGTATTCTATCATGTAATTTCAATTATTATTTTCCTTTCGATCTAGATGTCAGAATCAGTAATAAATTGTACATTCAGGGTTAAACCAAATGAAACTGCAATTTATGTTTTTTCACTGCTAGTTCGGCAAGGAGGGGGTGTACACTTGTAAGCTTATCTGTTAATAGCAATGCCATGTGGATTGATAACTATGGAAGTTGGTTTGTGTGCAGAGGCTGAGTGAAATCTTGCAAAAGGGGGAATATCTGAGGATTCAGGTGGAGGGTGGAGGCTGCTCTGGGTTCCAGTACAAGTTTTCTGTGGACACTATCAAAAACAAAGATGACCGGTAACATAATCATACACTCACCGCTATCATATACTCATAACACAGTGTGCTTTAACATATAAGGAAATGTGAAACCACATTCCCACAACTTTTCGGTCCTGTTCTAAAGTGTTGTTTGTTAACACAGACTGTTAATGCCCCAGGTTGTTTACTAAAGTGAAGGAATAGGCATTAAAGCAAAGTTCTTTTTACCATCTGAAAAATTAATAATCAATTATTGATTGTTTCTACTTAACCATGATTGTTGATGACAAGTATCAGCAATGAAAACATGCTTTCCCCCCAAAATAAGTCTGTTTTTTGTAAGAGAAAATCTCCTCAGCAACGGTCTAACGATAATCGTATTGTAATGTTTACAGCAAACTTTTTGTTAGTTAGAATACACATTCCTCATTTTTATTTCTATGGCAGTTGATTAAGACAGCAAACTAACAAAAATAACTCGCACTGCACAGCGTCTCCTCGATGATGACATTTACTTGATTGAATTGCATATAACAAAACTTTTAATGATTAATTATCCATCATTGATTAATCATGCCTTATCCTATTACAGAGAAATAAAGTGTTTATCTTAAGCAAGACTCTAGTCTGAACATTTTACAATGTGTCAAACAATTATAATCAGGGTACCTTAACCTTTTTTTTTTTTGGGGGCTTGGTTTGTCCAACACTGGTGTCACATTGTAAGACTGTAAGGCATGTCCAAACTTAGACCTAGAGGGTCGGTGTTCTGCAGAGTTTAGTTCCAACTTGCCTCAACACACCAAGTTTTAAGTAAACTAGCAAGATCTTAATTAGTTGGTTCAGTTGTGTTTAAGCTAAATTTTGCGGACCTCGGCCCTCCAGGACCGAGTTTGGACATTCCTGCTATAAGGTGTTATGACGCGTTATAATGAAACAATGGAATGTTTTTGACACACCCTCGAATATCCAGTCTCACTGTTTGTTTCTCTTTCCATGTCTGTCCAGGATTTTTGAGCAGAACGGTGTGGGTGTGATAGTAGATGAAGAGAGTCTGGAGTTTATAAAAGGAGCAACACTTGACTTCAGTCAGGAGCTCATTCGCTCCTCCTTCCAGGTGCTCAGAAATCCACAGGCAGAACACGGCTGCTCCTGTGGCAGTTCTTTTTCTGTGAAACTCTAATTCTGATGCTGCATTATAAATTCTGCACTGACGTGCGAGTTTACCATTTTGATTAATAAGCATCTGACGATAGAGGAACCAAGAGAAAATCAACCAGGTGTGTTTTTAAAAAACACAGGCGACCTGACTCGAAATAAAGAAGAACTGAGAGACACTAACGTGTTCTTTAAAAAACTGCCTAGTCAATTTGTGCGGTTGCCCCCCACACACACACACAAAAGCTTAAGCAGCCCGCACCAAAATAAAAATATAGTGTTATTTTATGCATTGAGGCCGTAGTCAGTAAACCTGCTGCAATTCGCTTTAGTAAAGTAATGCAATGGTTTTTTTTTTGTTTTTCCAAGTTGTACATAAAGACTGTTAATAGAATTTATGAATAAAAGAAATGTTTTATGCTACATTCAAAATGTTTTACAGAAATACTCCTTACTCATGTTTCTTTCTCTCTTTCCTTTCCCTTTGTCTCGCTGTCAGTTAGGCGCAGCGTCAGCTCCAGACATTACAGCAGAGTCGATAACGTTCCTGATTAAATTAGTCATGATCAATTCCTTCCGGTTATTGACGATCCTATCGAAGACCTTTGAGCCGCTTCGATTAGATCGCCACTGCAAAGCTCCGTTAACACTATTGTGAATTGTTTACTGCTTTAAAGCGAGATTAACTCTTCAGGTGCCAGTTGATTAGAGTGGAGTGTACTTATTGCATGAATACTACTTATCAAAGAATTAAACAGTTGGTTATACACTCCTTTTTTAATTAAACTTGACTTTCTAATAAAACATTTCACAAAAATATACAAAAAAATGCCTTTACAATCAATATTTACATCACTATCAGAAAATCAAAAAATGCCTTGAACACATTTTGCACTGGAACAAAGTTTTGCATGGTTGAACCTTCATTTGCTTTTATATATTTATTTATAAACAAAAACATTTTTTAGTTCAGTCATATTTGAGCAGTTTGTTAAATAAACATGTTTTTTTATACGATCTCAAAAGGCTTTAGCAGCACGATGAATAAGGATCTAATATGATGCAACACATCCTCCCATCCCACTTGGGTTTTATTAATAGACCTAAAGAACCTTTTTTGTTTAAAGTTATAAAGCCTACACACTCACACGGAAATCACGGCAATGTTAAGACTCGCATACAGTGCAGGCAGAATCTAAAGTTTCATAAGTATTCAGGATGTTCAGGAATGACAGTAACTTTTACTGGAGAGCCACAGTGAGCAGGTCGTGTCAGTGCATAGTATGCTTTGGCATGCTAAGTCCAAGAATGTAACAGCTATGCTACATTCACGGAAAGGCCACAAGAGTTCGGATTGTTAAAAGATTTCAGAGTAAACAAATAAAGAATTTAGCATCAGTCAGAAAATGTTAGAGTGCTTCAGGTGAGACAATGAGATACATGCCCCCGGTTCTGGAAACATGATGCTGGTCCTGAGAGCCGTCTTCTGCTCTTTTCCTTAGGCTCAACTCGGAACGAGTGTGTCAATGTGGAGCGTGGACACACCGCCACACAAACAGACTGGTTAACAAACAAAACAGGATATGTTAGAAGTAAAATCCTTACAAAACAAAGCCGGACACACACTGTGTGATTTTAAGCAGGATTTAATCTAATTTATATTTTAATCTAGGATTAAAAATTGTAGAAGATTATTCTAATGTTATGCTAAAATCATCTATCATCAATCGCTAGTTTGACAGGTTTATCAACAGACAATTAACGGTTGTTGTGATCAGATTTTAAAAGATAAAAGTCTGGCGTAGATTTTCCTACAGCGTGACATCACCTACAACAAACCAAACCAATAACCAGTAAGTGCCAAATCCAATGACAATTAGCAATCTAACTTTAATCCATTTAAAATGTCCCTGATGGACAGAACAAGAGCTTATAGGGTGTTTGTATGATATGATTGTTGCTGCTGTTTGTCGCAGATTGATGTTTTGACAGTTGTATACTCTGACCTAGGAATCATGTTTATATAGTCTGACAAGCAACAGAAAAAAAAAAACAGTGGGAACCCAGCTCAAAATGACTATTATCCTCTTATGTTATATAATATCGAATGTACTTATACATCTATTTATTTTAGAACTTGTATACAATTATAATTTTTTCAAAAGCTACAGGGAGCCGCAGCTGTGGAATAAAAAAGCCACAAGTGGTGCCAGAGCACAAAGCTCCAAGTAAATACTGATTCTTATAGTCCCCACTCTATATAAGAGTTGCTTCATCCGGAATCATATACTTCATAAGTATGTACTACATTTAAGTTATGCTGGGTAAATACCAGAAGACAATTGGTCTGATTTTGGCCTTTTGACAACCTGAGGTAATAATGTCTATTATCTTCTGATTTCCCTGTGCTGTGAGCTGTATTAAGAGTGACTACATCTGCTTGGTCAAGAACAAGACATGTTCCCAATCGCAAATTATGAATATTCGAAATGTAAGTTAAATATTTACAATCATAAATCCTGCTATAGGGTGGAGACGCCAGTAACAGATAGAGTTTATTATGTAAAACGAAGTGATAGCAAGCTTCAAAGCAAGCTGACTAAGGAGGGAAGCAGAACAAATGCAGTCATGTTGCAGCACAAAGTTAAATGGATTTTACTCAAATGCTTCTGTAAACTTTTTGTGATGTTGTGTCCACAGTTGGAAAATCTGCCTGTGTCAGTGGTTCTTTCTCACAACACACCCTATAGGAACAAATTAAAGCTAGGGTTTTTTTTAATTCTTTGGGCCTCGACTGTTTGATCTCGCACATTTTACTGTGTACCCAGCTTTAGTACATACTTTCTGACAGCTAAAAGTTTTTAAATCTGTTACATCACAGTGAAACTGGTTTATTTGAATAATCTTATCTTAAATATCTGGGGTTAAAGCACAGGGTCAACCATGATACAGTGACTCATGGGGCATCTTAAGGGCTTTGCTTAAGACCCTGACAGTGGACTCATGGTGGTGGTAGGGAATCAATCCTAGTCTTCTGGCCAAAAAAATATTACTTCAACCCCTATAACCATTTGATCTTGCACTGCTCTATAATGGTATAGTTATAAGTTCGTACACATTTCAGCTGCTATGCTGATAATATTATATATTGACACAGCAGCCCATATCTAAAATTAAATAATGTTTTACTTAGGTGATGAAGAAATGTAAAAAAAAGCCACAAGGAACAATGTTGTAAGTATTTGATTTCAGTCCTGATGGTATCTCTGACTCTGATTAGTTGACCACATGGATAAAAATGAAATGTCAAATCAAGAGATCTAAAACCACAAGAAACATAAAGAACAGCATTGTTAAGCACCTTCTATCGTCACCTCCAGCGCTAATGACGAATCGGTCCCCACTGGTAAAACGGATGTTTGTCACGTGAGCCGAGTGGCCTAAAAAGCGCTTGTGTTTGGCCTGAAAAATAAACAAGGCGTGCTGTAATGAAGGGTCTCAATGTGTGTAAAAGATTAATCAGTGTGTTAAAGAAGCTTTAGCACTTACAATGCTTTACTTTTCATAATCTGGAAAGTATTAATCTTTTATAATTCTTGTTTTTGTAACAATATAATTGTTGATTTATATCACAGTATAACCCCTACATCAAATTCACTTTTTTGTAAAATAAGTGTCCTTGCTGGCTACATAAAAGAACTTAGAGTCAGATGACCAGAGCAGTATGTGTTTCATGCTTTATCAAGAATGACTAATAATCAATTTTACCTTTATTTGCCCGATATTTAGCCTTTTATTGGTTATTCATTTATTTACTCATTCATCGTCTATACCCGAACTCACTTGGTCTGCTGGAGCCTATCCCAGTGCACAAAGGGCGAAAGGCAGGGGGGATCACCCTGGACAGATCGCCGGTCCATCGCAGGCTTTTATTGGTTATCAGGTTTAGTAATAATAGATGCACCAATAAAATTTTATACCTTGAATCCTAAATCTTGTAGGTGGTTTAGGAATTGCATGTAAAATAATTTAAAGAATATTTTTTAATTAATTTCTATTCATATTAACAGAAAATTGTAGTATTTAATGTGTTCTACATGAAAGTAAAACAATAAATAAATATCAGTTCTGCATAACAGTTGGTGATCATAAACAGTAAACATGTTGGTTCTAAAAAATTAACATGGGTTGATCTTTAGGTTTAATGCAATTGTTATTAGTCTTTTCTTCATAATTGTCTAAAATTTCAATAATTTTGTATTCAAATTTACTTACAAACTTCTCTGGACATGGAAAGTCAAATAGCTTCACCATCCCAAAGTCATCGCCTGTAACTATGTTGAGGCCGGAATGGGAAACACTGGCGCATGTTACATCAGCTTTATCTGTGTTGCGGGACCAGATTCCTACCACCTCATCCCCTAGAACACTACACACACACACAGACACACTGTCAGGAGTATCTTTACAGTTCTTACAAATAATTGTTAACTTTTTATATCTAGGTTAATGAGGTCAGTCAGATCTCTTATTGATTACTGTATTGAAAATTGTATAACTATTAGATCTTCCAAAGAAATTTTTTCATCATTTCATTTAACTTCAGCTGGTCCATAAAACTAAACTGGACTGGGAGTAAATGACCCAATCTATATAAAGTGCAAGACAAACAACAGTGCAGAAAGGAGACACTGCTAATAGACATTAGATTGGATTAGATTAGATTTATCTTTTTTGTCATTGCACAAGTTAAGGTATAAGGCACTAAAATGCAGTAAGCATTTAATCAGTAGTGCATTGGTAACAGTGTAAGTATTTAAAGTAGGCAAAAAAAGTATTTAGTCAGCCACCAATTGTGCAAGTTTTCCCAGTTAAAAAGATGAGAGAGGCCTGTAATTTTCATCATAGGTATACCAATGAGTCACTATAAGTGACAAAATGAGAAGAAATTCCAAAGAAAATCACAGTAAAACACTGTTTTTTGAAAGAATTGATTTGCAAATTATGGTGGAAAATAAGTATTTGGTCAATAACAATAGTTCATCTCAGTACTTTGTTATATACCCTTTGTTGGCAAAAATGTTTTCTGTAGGTCTAAGTGTAAAAACTGTTGGTGTTTTTTGGCTCATTCCTCCATGCAGATCTCCTCTAGAGCAGTGATGTATTGGGGCTGTCGCTGGGCAACACTGGACTTTCAACTCACTCCAAAGATTTTTTAAGGGGTTGAGATCTGGAGACTGGCTAGTCCACTCCAGAAAACCTGAAATGAAATTTATGGATCCAGTCCTTTGTTACCCGGGCCCTGTGTTTGGGATCCTTGTCATGCTGGTAGAAATCTTGCCTGTTTGTGGTTGAGCAAATACTTATTTTCCACCATAAATTGCAAATAAATCTTTAAAAATGTGAGTTTCTGGATATATTTCCCCTCATTTTGTCTCTCATAGTTGAGGTTTACCTATGATTGACTGACTGCCTGCCTGCCACCAGAAGCTTAGTTATGGTTGCTGACTGTCCCTTTCAAAGCGAGCAAAGAAGTTTTAGGCTCATTAAGAAAGTAGTTATTGGTGGATGGGGTGATGGGTTAGTGGCCTTGCAATCTAATGACTAATGGCTCGAATGCCCTGCCACATACGCTGGGGGTTAAAGTTGGATAAGTGTTCCTCAATTGGTTGCAGTGTTTGGCTATCTTAATGCCCTGCTTCAGGTTAGCCCTGGCTGCACTGTAGGCTTATGTATCAACAGATCTGAAGGGAACGTTAAAGGCCGTCAGTAATAGGCAAACCTTTCTTTTCATCCAGGGATTTTGATTTGGACTGTATCATTGTGTTTATGTATTCCAATATAAGGAAAGCATAGCTTTCAAATAGCTTTACAAGTTGACTGAGCTGCAAATTTTTTCCAGTGTGATGACCAATATTGGTTAAATTCTAATAAAGATGTAGGTGAAGCATCAGTGATTTTTTGATGACATGAGAGCACTGCTGTGGATTACCTTGTCCAAGTGGCCCAAGTGATTCTGTCTATTACCGCTGGCTCATTGACCTGCTTTCCAGAAGGCACTTCATAAACCAGGCGCTTATATGCACCAGTAGACAACTGCAGAAACAGAATAAATTGACATGTTTTTTAAAAGATTATAAAGCACTTATATGTTATGATATACAACATATAAGTAAGCACTTATAACAACTATTTGTTCATAATTAATTACTAAAAGAAGACAGACACATCCAATAATGTTTACTGGGAGTAGAAGGCCTGAAAATAATTTAACTGCAAAAACAAATCTTATGAATGTGCACCAACTCAGACAGGTGTACCTGTAAGTAACAGCTATCAGCAGAAAAGTCCATCTGAATGACGAAGCTTGGGACGTCTCTGCAGCAGTTAATGCGGTTTAGTTGAGGACCCAGGGTCAAGTCATAAAAATCCACAGCATTCTCACTTGAGCCAACAGCAAGGTAGTGTGAATCATGACTAAACCTGATGATGAACATGGGGAGCTGCTGTCATCTCATTTATGTCAATCTGGTACCTTATATTTATTAAAATTTTTAAATGTGCTGTTAATGCTATTGTTTCCAAGCCAGTGTTCACGGGTCGAGTAAAATTTGTGATAAACACAGTTATAATAATTTATGACATTTTTAGCTCACTTACAAGCAAACTATATATCATTAACTATTTTGGTAAAAAAAAAATCATGTTCCTTTGTTTACACTTTACAGTGTAAATTATGGTTTAAAACTATTCAGGTGCAGAAAGAAAATATACCAATTTGTTCTTACTTAATTACTAATTAATATACTTGCCTGCCATGCACTGACGACCTGTCCAGGGTGTACCTATGTGCACTAAAATAGATACCAGCCGGCCCCAGTGACCCCAGTGGGTATAGAAAATGACTGAATAAATTAACGTTTTACAGTATTTGAATGAAACAACCGCCAGCATTCAAAAGTGACCAAACCCTCAGCCGGAAAGCATAGCAATTGAGAAGTGGTTTGTGGTCACCACCTGCATAACCACTCCTTTACTGGGGGTGTTTTGCTAATTGTCTATAATTTCCCCCTGTTGTCTCTCCCATTTGCACAACAGCATGTGACATTGATGGTCAATCAGTGTTGCTTCCTAAGTGATCAGTTTGATTTTACAGAAGTGTGATTGACTTGGAAGTGCATTGTGTGGTTTAGGTGTTCCCCTTTTTTTAGCAGTATTTATCCTATAAAAACAACATTATATTATTGTATAGCCCCACAACAGATGCTTTAATCCTTAACATAAAATACATTTACAGCCTTTTTTAAATGTTGCCTTATTTAAATGATTTTTTCTTTGTGGAAAATGCTCTTAAGAGATTATCCACATTAAGCAGAAATTAATAGTAAAATGGGTGTGGTAGGGGGGCCCAAACTTACATTCTACTATAGGGCCCAAAATTGCTAGTGGCATCCCTGATTGATTGTCCACTGAATTCACAAGACTGTAAATAATAATATAAACATAATCCCCCTATTCTTAGTCACATCATGCCAATTTTAAACAATTACATAAAAACAAAACATTTTTCTGATATAAACATTTTTAAAATAGTAAAAAAAAAAAAAATTTAATAAATATATTTTACCTAAGGATAACTGGTGTACTCTGGACAGATCGCCAGTCTATCACAGGGCCACACATAGTTCAACAACCACACACTCACACTCACCCCTATGGGCAATTTAGATTTACCAATCAACCCACTGTACATGTTTTTGTACTGTGGTAGGAAAGCAGAGTATCTATAGTACGCAATTACGGGAAGAACATGCAAAAATGAATTGAACCCAGGACATTCTTACTGTAAGGTGATTGTGCTAACCACTACACCACCTTGCAGATGTTTTCACACTCTATATTTTATATTACTGTTTAAACTGTAAAGCCAAGTAAAGTGCAAATACACTTACAGAGTTAAAAGAGGTCTAACCTGATATCCTGAATAGCGGTGCGGCGATCTCTCTTTTTTCCCCAGATCTTCAAGGATGTCACAAGGAGGATGATGAACTCTCCGTTCTTCATGCCGATGGCCACCATATCACCCTCAGGACTGTAGCTGACGGTGCGTGCAGGATGGCCCAGGTTCACCTTATTCAGCATCTTCTGTTATTGATTAAAAAGATTACAGAACTGTTGGTGTTATCAGTCATTTAAGTGTTTGCAAACTGACATTTAGTAAAGCTTTGATAAGATTAGTATCAAAGTATTGTATTAGTGACTGTCTGAAAGAGGTTACCCTCTCAGTAATGTCCCAGAGGCGGACTGTACCATCCTCAGCAGCAGAGAGAAAGACGTCTCGTGTGGGGTGAGCTCCCAATCCCCAGATGGGGCCATCCATGTGACCGTTTACCAGAATGTTACATGCTGCATTCTTTTCCCCTACTTCAATGATCTCTGCATTCCGTGTCCCAACAAGGATTTTACCCTGAATATATATTCATATAAATATGTTAAGAAATATTAATAATTTATAAAAAAATATTAATTCATTTATTCATTCATCCTCTAACCACCTTATTCCCTAACTCGGGGTCACAGGGGTCTGGGGGAGCCTATCCCAGCACACATAGGGTGAAAGGTAGGGGTACACCCTGGACAGGTCGCCAGTCCATTAGTCACCAGTTTCAGTAGGCATGCTTAAAATCAGAGAATTTGCCACCTACCTCCTCTGTCATGAACTATTTCACACATATTACACACTGTTTTGTTTCAGTAGGTTTGTGTATTTAAACATAACAGGATATCGCTTAGTATATTTTTTCTCTTATTTGAGTTAAAGGAACAGATTTTTTAAAAAGGGAATAACAAAGATGATTGGTAAAACACGACTTCCTTTTGAATAATCAGTCCTGCCAGGATTATGCAATGTCTGAACCCAAACTTCCTATTAGCCCTCTATATAAACTAGCCATTCATGTAAGCACATTGGGAAGTAGTGTTTTTTATGAGACTTACTAAGCATGTGTGCTTTCCTGTCCAACAGTCCTTTTCCTCCTATAGTCCAAAAAAACATGTACATTAGGTTGATTGGTAACTCTAATATTGCCCATAGATGTGAGTGTGTATGTGTGGTTGTTTGTCTATGTGCGGTTGTATGCTTCTATACCCGCTTATTCCCGAACTCGGGTTCACGGGGGTCTGCTGAAGCCAATTCCAGCGCATATAGAGGGGCAGGAGTACACCCTGGACAGGTCGCCAGTCCATCGCAGGGCCACACACACGCACACTCACTCCTAGGGGGAAAATTTCACCAAATTAACCTAATGTTTTTGGACTGTGGAAGGAAACCGGAGTACTGGGAAGAAACCCACGCAAGCGCAGGAAGGACATGCAAACTAAATCAAACCCACTTAGAATGAACTTTGTATAACTTATGTGCAACACTGAATAAGCCACAGGAATAATTAACAAAATTTTTTTGTGTTATTTTGACATTTTGAAAATTATATATACACAACTTGGCAGCAGTAAGAAAAGTAGCAAACAGATATAAGACAATAGGCAACATAACCAAACAGAAGACATGCAAAAGTCAGTAACCATAAAAACAGGTAAGCACACAGAATACTTGGTAAGTGTCATGAAGAACACTATTCCACAAATGTGCTAACATGAATAGCTGCCAAAAACACTAGCGCCTCAACTAGTAATTCAGCAAGGTGCTCTCTGGTGGTGGGGAGGGGAATTTACAACATATTTTTTACAGTTACCAGGAAATGTGTAATAAAATGACAGTTATTCATAAAAATCTAAAAGATTGCAAGTAGGGTTACATTTAAATATTTCTTTTAAAAACATAGAACATGTTAAATAATTTTAAATTGTTTTTGATTTGCCTAATTCATCCTGCAGAAGCATTTATCAAAGCGGTTATGTGGCATTTATGATTGGTTCTCTTGTTTTAAATTGTTTTAAATGTGCACGTCTGCCAATTATGTGACTGAAAGCACTTTTGTACATCACTCTGGAAAAAATGTTTCTAAATGCTGTAAATGTAAGTGT
>JAOTQW010000002.1:6122440-6132589 GCA_026260075.1 Sisor rabdophorus | reverse complement strand
TCGAACCCAGGACCTTCTTGTTGTGAGGCGACGGTGCTAACCACTGCGCCGCCCTATCTTATTCTTTAAATATCTATTTGCTATTGTAGCTCTCATCTGTTCCTTGACGCTTTTGGTATGACTTTAGAGGGGAACGTGAGCTGCTACAGTTCCCAGCTCTGCAGCTCCTTCAATATGGAACATTTGATCATCGAAGAAAATGTGGGGTTTGATTTTTGCCAGCATAGGGCCCTTAGGTGCACCAGCCAAGAAAAGAGCTTCATCCAGCTCCAGACCCCAGGAACGCAGGGTCTTAAGGGCACGTGTACCTGAACTAGCTGCACTGCGAGCGGTCACGAGGTATGTGCGGATGGGACAGTCCATTCGCTGGCCTTTGGCACAGAATTTCTTTTGCAGTTTTCCCAAAGCCTCCAGGAATCCTTTAAGGGGACCCTATAAAACAAACACACTACTGAGATTTGGTTTGCAATGAAAGTAACAACAACAGGAAATTAACTGTGTATAACATGTAAGCAAAAAAGGCACATTGTTGTGGAAGGTGGATAGTAGCATGAAGATTAAACAAGATTTCCATTAATGGCATATGTTTCTTACTTTTACCGCAGCAATTGGACAGCATTTTTTCTCAATTAAAAAACAAAGTGAGAAGTGTTTGGCTGCCAATGGAGGAATTGGGGTTCAATTCATACTCCCACCAAGTTAACATTGCTGGACTGCTGAGCAAGGCCCTTAACCCTCAATTGCTCAGTTGTATAAAAAGAAATAAATGGTACTCTGGATAAGCATCTGCCAAATTCTGTAAACAATAAATGTTGTACAATTTATTAATACAGTTTATAGTGAAATGTTAATTGAACATCTTATCACATAAAACTTGTTTCGTTCATAAACTAAGCAGATTTATAAACCTTTTATATAGATGTATTGAGATCAACCTGTGATCTAATTATGCCATGAACTACTAGCAGCTTGGAGTTTCTATGTAAAATAAATTACTTTTCGGCCAACTGGAATTTATCTGTGCTGTAGTGTCATTATAATGATTTGATATGCTTTGCAACTGTCTTACATGATCCAGCGGCTTGTTTTCATGAACCTTTTCATGTTCAAAAAAATTCTCCAGGCCATGTGCTTTGAAGATTTTTTCTGACTCGTTAGAAAACAGCACTGCATCTCCGTCGAACGCCACTCGCAGCTGTGTTTCAGACACTTCCGCCGCTTTCTCCAAGTTAAACATGGTAGCTGCTGCGATCCCTTAGTAAAGACAGGAGCCAAAGTCTTAGTTGAAACAATTTATGGGGGAAACAAAATTTTCTTTTTTCTCACCTTCATCCAAGGCCTCAATCACTTTTTTGTTATCAGCAGACAAGTACAAGTTGGTATGATAGGCTTTTAGATACCCAATTGGACTGTTACCTCCAGTCATACAGAAGCGCTCAATAAACAGCTCTAAAAAAGAAAATGTTATTTTGATGGGAATCAGACAAGCAAGTATTATATGGGATACGACAGCTAAATATAAGAAAAAAATTTTTTTTTTGTAGATTTTGTATGTGTTCCTATTGACAATAAAATGATCAGTCCATAATTGTAATGAATTTGTAATACAGAAATTGTATTCTTAGAATGAGACAGAATAACAACAAAAACATGTCAATACAGTTGCATTTTAATGATTGAAATAAGTATTTGGCCATTGCAAAACCAGACTTCAAAATCTTGTTTGAGTGCCAGGGGTTTCTAGTAGGTGGCCACCAGGTTTAAACACGTCCTAGGACGAATCTTGTCCCATTTCTCTCTGGAGATCCTCTATTCACAGATTTTTCTTATTAGATAAATGTTTGGAGACTGGCTAGACCATTCAGGATTTTAATGTAATAAAGAATTCTTTATCTACTCCTTTGTTGCCTTGGCCATGTGTTTTGGCTCATATTGGCTCATAGTCATGCTGGAATGCCCATCCATTTTCATTGTTGTGGCTGAGGGAAGGTTTGAAGGTACATGGCTATGTCTATCATCCCTTGGTTGTCGTTTCCCCCTAGCAGTAAAACATTGGATGAGAATGGTTGAGATCATAGCAGCAAATGTATCCTTTAAACATCCTTTAAAGGCAAGTTAATTTGATGCTGAAGTGCTTGAATTTGATTTCATCTTACCACAACCCTTTTAGCGGCACCCTTTGTGGGATTCAGTATTATATTCTTTCATGACAAAGACGTAGTGCTACCAATTATTTTCTTAATGACTATGGTTCCAACTACCTTGAGAACATTGACAAGATCCTCCAAAGGAGTTCTGGACTGATATCTAACCATTTTCATGGTCACTGACACTTGACCAGTATTTATACAGTCAGTGAGCTGAGATTTACATTTACAGCATTAAGCAGAGCGATGTACACAGTGCTTTAAGTCTCTATCAATGAATACATCAATAGCGGTTCAATAGGTTTTAAACTAAGTATACAATAAGACAACTCTAAAGGAAAGGAATGGGCCAGTGTTTTTTTTTCAAATATAAGAAAGAAAAGGTAAGTCAACTGTTACAGTAAGTGGTTAAAGATTTAAAAGTGCAATATCAGTTAAAGTACTTCAAGAACAGGTAGGTCGTCAGTCGTCATTTAAGAACTTTCAGAGACTTAGCTGTTCTAACATCTAAAGGAAGTTCATTTCACCACCTTGAAGCCGGAACAGAGTCGTGATGAGTACCAATTTCCTTGGAGAAGGAGGAATCAGCAGTGCTAAATGCTCTGAGGGAGCGAGGTGCAGAGCGGGGGGTAATAAGAGTTTTAATGTAGTAGGGAGCTGGTCCATTTTTGGCTTTGTAGGCAAGGATCAGTGTTTTAAATCTGTTGGAAAACTTAAAAAGACCTGCCATTAGTAAGTTGCAGTACTCCAGTCTTGAAATAACAAGAGACTGAACAAGTAGCTGTGTGGCCTGTGTGAATAGAAATGGCCGAATCCTCCTTATATTGTAAAGGAGATATCTACACCAGCGGTCAGATTGGCGGTATGTGTAGAAAACGACAGCTGGTTGTCCATAGTCATCCGAGGTTGCGAGCAGTGTCTGAAGAAGAGATTAGAAAGTTGCCCAGAGATATTGCCAGATCTTGGCCTGGGTTAGGATCACCATGGATAAAGGGCAGTATAGTTTTGCTGGGATTGAGATAACCCACACAAATACGAGAGAACATGCAATCTCTTTTGTTTTTAGGCAATTGTGCTAATGACTACACCACCACGCCGGCAAAGGTTATACACTGCGAGAAAAAAACAGCTAAACCTGTAGATTAGTTGTCTTAGCCTGGAAAGAAGTTTCTCGCAGTTTCTCGCAGTTTCTCGCAGCTTCCGGACCAGTGCTGCCACCGGTAAAGCTGACTTACAGCCTTTAAATTGATTTTTTTTATGGTTTTGTAATGTTATATTAATATTCAGATAAATACTGATTCTGAAATGCTCTAGATAATGTTTATTGTTTTTATAACTGTAACATGATAGATCTAACAGTTCTGATCTAACAGTTTCTCGTTGTTAGAAAAAAACCCATTTAAAATTATAAACGTATTATTTTTTTGTTATTGGAGAAATTTAGAAAATCAGCAAGGGTTTGAAATTATTTCCCTCTCTGTATGTACTAGGAAGACTTTTCTAGCACTATGTCTAAGATCATTTAAAAGATTTGATATAATTAAAAGGCAGCACGGTGGCATAGTGTTAAGCACGGTGGCCTCACAACAAGAATGTTTTGCCTGTTCTCTCTGCTTTTATGTAGGTTTACCCCGTGTACTCTGGTTTCTTCCCATAGTCCAAAAACATGTACATTAAGTTGATTGGTGAAATTGCCCATAGGCTTGGGTGTGCGTGTGTGTGGTTGTTTTTCTATATGTGGTCCTGCGATGGACTGGCGAACTTTCCAGTGTTTAACCTGCCTTTTGCCCTATGTGCGCTGGAAAAGGCTCCAGCAGACCCCTGTGATTCCATTAGGGAATCAGTGGGAATAGGAGATGAATGAATTATATGATTAAAAGCTATGTGCAGGGGACAACATTGAAATGTTAGACAACCTGTCCATAACTTTTTAAAGCTCTCTACGTACTGTGATGATTGACGGAGTTAATGAGCCTGAGACCGACATTGACATGTTGGTTAGTCATCAGCACCACATCAAAGAGCTCTTCACTGTCTGGATAAAGTTGTCTCAGCTGCACGTTGACAGCTTCCAGGGCCTACAGATGACACAAAAGTAACACATTTATGGCTGTGGTCATATCTTTTGTCATATAATTGGAAAAATGTATCTTAAAAAGTACTTAGTAAGATCGTAGGTTATGTTTTGCGAAACAGACATGGAAAGCATGGCAAGTGTAGGCTTTTAAGCAGACCTTAACAAAGTTGAAAGCAGGTCCTGGTGAAAAAGGTTCAGTCTCGTGTTCAATTTGATATTTTAGGTACTCCTCCAAGCCTTTCTGTTCAAAAATCTGCTGCTCAAGGTCCATGTTGAAGAGGGCACGTGATGACACAGCAATGGTTATGCCATTTTGTGGCTTGGGCTGAACATGTAAGAAAAATAGTATTATTTTTAAAACTTTAAGAAAGCCCTGAAGATTTGCATTATTAAAAGAGAAACCTTAAAAAAAGAGCATCTAAACCTTAAGATGGGAAAGATCATCTTACCTCTAGACATCTACTATGAACTGCTCAAATTAGAAATCATACACCTCCTTGTGTACAGTATAGTAATGGAAGGAGAATGCCTTACAAAACAACTATGCAGAATCGCCCATTATCCTCTCAAAAAAGGAAATAAAAACTTTTTATTTTATTTTATTTTAATGTCTGTCTCCATAGGGGACGTGGGTTATAATTCTGAATTACTTATTTCGACTGTTAAGGTATTTCATCCAAATTTTAGCTCAGTTCACTTTGTGTAAACTAAAGTTTGCTTCATTATTGTATTTGTATTATTATATTTAAAAACATACACAGGCTGTGGCCATTTTTAATGTTTCCCAGAGCTTATTTATTTCGAGGAGCTGCTAAATTAATAGCCCATAAAGGACAGCACAGGGACGCCGGTTAACGATTAATTCTAAATAAGTTGATATAGCTCAACCTTTACCGCGGGATACATTAAAGCGTTTCGTCACTATATTATATTAAATATTTAACAATAATCCTCAGTGATCCGAGCGACGTATAGTGTTACAGTGTTACACAATTTCCGTGACGCGACTTATTTAGCGGTTTTATGCTCGTCACGTGACTTATGTCAAATGACTTGTCCATTTTGCGGTCATTTGATGGATGTCACCTAATTTTAATTATAGATGTCTGCTGAGTTTGGGTAAAATTATAAGTTAAAACGGTATAACAGCCTACGATTATTAGTAATTAATAATAATAATAATAATACATCAAAAAGGTCCCGGGTTCGATTTTTTCTGTGCGGAGTTTGCATGTCCTCTGGTTTCCTCCACAGTCCAAAAACATGTACATTATGTCGATTGATGAATTGCCCATAGGAGTGACTGTGTACGTGTTTTCGCCTTTGTGTGGCCCATAGGAATGCGCTAGGCTTCAGCAGACCCCCGTGACCCTAGGGTTAGAATAAGCGGGTTAAAGAATACGTGAATGAATGAATAAAAGAGGCACCACCACGTAGTGTCGTGGTATTTAGTCACCAATTAACCTAATGCACATGTTTCTGGACTGTGGGAGGCAACCCGAGTACCCGGCGTGAACCCAAGCAAGCGCGGGGAGAACATGCAAACTCCGCACAGAAAGAATCGAACCCAGGACCCTGCAAAGAGACGCCCATGCTAACCACTACGATTTCAGGTATACCACGACACTACGTGGTGGTGTTGCCTCTGATATTCATTCATTCATTTAATTTTTAACCCGCTTATTCTATCCCTAGGATCACGAGGGTTTGCTGGAGCCTATCCCAGCGTCGTGGATTTACCAATGTTTATTATCCGTTATTTCACCGTTTGGATGGCGTCAGTGATATTGGGAATTTGACGCCGCTTTCAAATCGTCGTGAAATCGGTGTCGGGTTTGAAATTGTACGGTGCCTTTTTGCAGTATAAACATTTAAAACGCTGTACAAGGGTTTTTATATACAGGTAAACTCGCCAAAAGCGTCTGGCTACGTGGTTGTGGAGCTTTTACGTAATGACGCATCCGGACGCGTTTAGCGGTACCATAGTACTAGTAACACAGGCTAATCATAACTGTGGTACTATGGCGAAGATGCTGTTAATGAACACATCCAGAAAAAGAGAGAGAGATATATATTTACAAGTCTATATGAATTAGAATACATGAATATTTATTATTCCAAATGAACAAAGGGTTTTACTTACAGGTCTCTTAGATGGGGTTGAAGGATGCTGCACCTTTATGCCTCCCAAACATGCGACCACATTGCTTGCCATTTGTCCATTATCAGAATCCATTTTGGCTGTAGCTGCTTCTTGGTGCCACAGAGATTAAACCTCCTGTTTCCCTGGTCTCATCCACATTGCATCGGGTTCCAGCCTCTGGTGGCACAATGGGAGATGGAATAGAAATCAATACTAATAGCACATATCAACCAATGCAGTGAACACCATTAACCTTCCAGTGGAGACTTATGGCTGCTGATTGGCTTTTACACTTCTTGAGGCATTCTCGCTCTGAATCCGAACCAGATATCAATCCTCTCGATGGTACCTCCAGAGGTACATCTCTCTCCAAATTGTCTGTGCAGTGGCTATGATGTGTGTATACAACAAAACATGCTTTATTATTAAACATTGAAAACCCTAGCAGGGGCAGATGCAATAAACGTTACCATGACAACCATAGATTTTAATTTCAGTTTATGCAATATATATATATATATGTCATTCATTCATTCTTTCATCTACTATACTCGCTTAATTTTACTGGGGTCTGCTTAACAATCAACCTAATGTACATGTTTTTGGACTGTAAGAGGAAATAAAAGTAACCAGAGTAAATCCACGCAAGCATGGGGAGAACATACAAACTCCACACAAAGACCCTTTGCCCGGGAATCAAACCCGGGACCTTCTTGCCATGAGGTGAAGTGCTTAGCACTACACCGCTGCACCTCTATTTTTTTGTAATAAATTAAATGTATATTAAATTGCACAACAATTTAGAATTTTTTTAATAATACAAGTATACCTAATAAATATAACATCACAAAAAGAACCAGAAGAACACAATTTTACACTTTTTAAATTTATTAATACATGCAATATCTTGAGAGTAACAAAATCCATTTTCAGTCACTGCCAACAAACAACCTTAATTGTACTTGTAATTCCGAATATTTTTTGTCACAATCAAATTTGGAAGGTTGAGGTAGAGACTAAAAATTAATCCATTAGGTCAGACCTCAAGGCTAAAGTATTACTTCTAGAACATATTTCTAACAATATGTCTAACAAATAAGAGCCCTTATCCACATTTCTGGGGCATGCATGATCAAAGGATGCAGGCTGTATGTCATTACCGTGCATTGATAAAACCAAAGCAGGGGGCCAGTCCTTTTTTTTATACAAAGCCCCAGTTATAGAACAGCCTTTCAGTTTATGTCCAAGAATCAAATACAGTTACAGTAATAAATACAGTAAGTCTAGAAACCTAGGTAGTTTTCCTCCAGTTTGTGCCTTCCCCTGGTCGTCCTTTCAGTTATGCTGTTATAGTTAGTCTTTTCAGAGTTCTTGCCTGCATCCTACACTTAATATATTTCATTACAAACCCTGTGATTATGACAATACTTACTGTTTTGCCCATGCCCCCCTATCCCTCTACTTCTGTACTTATGTCTCTCTATAACCAGTCTACCACACACATTTTTTGACATTTTATAGAGGATGAAGAGATTAACTCAGTTGTCTGAAGACACACAGAAAACAAAACATGGAGCATAACACAAATAAACCTCATTGGGTTCATTAGAAAATTTGGATCAAACCTTTTCATTTATAGCACAGTATTACAATCATATTAAAGTGGTACTTGCATATAGTTGTCTTAGATTTGGTTACATAAACTCTTTATTGGATTTTTAAAGATAAAAATAAGGATGACCGTTCTAGTTCTATTAACTAAGACTTTAAGCACAAGTGCACAATTTTGTTTACTAAGACCCTTACTTTATACATGTTATTTAAACAAGTTTAATAGTTCTGTAAGCACACTTACTTTAGCTATCGTATCAGTGCCATTATGGTGCACATTTTTGGTCCTGCACTCATCCTCATTTGTAACTGAAAACCATCAAGTTGACCAGTAAATTTGGTTGTGATGAAACAGTTGTGATGCAATAAAGTTCACCTGATAAAGATAAAAGTTTGCAACACTATATATGCAAGGAATATTAGGCAGCCCTGCTTTCGAAAATATTTTATGCTTTATATGCCTTAGATATATTATGACAGATATATTATGCTTTTTTTTTCTTAAAACTTAAACATAAATTAAAGTTGAGCTGAGACACCATGTTAAACGTATCCTAATACAATATTAATAATACTAAAACATTCATATACACAACTGTCTACATTTATATGGACATTACATTTACATTAAGAACGGATGCAACTTACCTTAAAGTCAAAATGGCAAAAAAAGAATGTTGTTTCTTTTGCTGCTACTTTTTGAATGTAATTCTCCAGACATAAACATGCTTCCACCTAACGACTATAGTTACATTTCCCATTGTATCTCGTTGTTGATATCGTATGCAAATAAATCGTATACTTTTTAACTGATTGAAGCTTGCTTTATTTACACTACACACATGCCATTTAAACTGATTAAATCAGTTTGAATAAATCTGACTACGTTTTAAATAATAATAATGAGTTAACTTAAATTGAAGCAATGTAAATGAATAATTATAAATTATGCCATGATAAATTTTTTTTTAAATAATGAACATCTTAAATGGATACCGGATTTAAAAAAAAAGGCTTAGTTTTAAAGGAAAATGCTTATTTATTATTTTCATTGAATGACAAATACTCAAAAGTAAAACTCCAAAAAGCTCTCTTTCACGTCTTATTAAATTGAAACAGCCATTATAGAATAAAACAAAACCCTTTAAATAAATAGTGTGTACAATTCTCTCACAAATCATTCATACAGAACACATCATTCACAAAGAACAACCATCGATATATTAGAATTTGTTGTTTTTAGAAAAAAAATGTTTTTTTAAATGCAACAAAACTATTTTAACTCTAAAAAAACATATACAATTATTACAGCCTGAGGATTGGTAGCTTCTTATTCACCAGAATTATTTATAAAAAAAAAAATCTGAACATTTTGTTGCTTTTTATGATCAAATTTGGGTATTCAGAACTTTAAAAATAGACCTTTTCCCAGCATCATGGTAAAGTACAGTCATAGTCTTAAAGAGCAGCAACAATAGTAGAAAGGAAGCAATAGTAATCAGTGTATATCTATTAAAAACAAAGCATATTCAACCTTTTAAACGTATTATGCCTTTGTTGCAGCCTGTGTAAACAAATGCATAAATTTTTGGGGAGTGTTCTTCTTTTGAAATAGAATTTTTCTAGATTGAGTTATCTTTGTCAAAAGACAAATGTACAAAATCAGCAGGGTATCAAGGATAAAATCAGCAGGGTATCAAGGTATTCCTCTCACTGTACCTAATAACTGCATTTATTATTGCGTGTTCAGATATTTCCAAATTACATTTTAGAACTATTTAAGTGTAAAGGTACAGCGTTGGTACCGAGGTAAAGTCTTAACGTAAAAAAGGCAACCATATGAACTTGGAAAATAAATAAGAAAAGTGGTAGCTCAAGGTTTAAGTAGCAAATTGGAGGTTTAATTCTCAGCATTGCTAAGCTGCCACTGGTGGGACTCTATGCAAGGCCCTTAAACCCACAACTATTTAGTTGGTATAAAAAAAAGAAATAGGATAAATGTAAGTGGCCCTATATGAGGGCGTCTGCCAAATTCTAGCAATGCAATTTTAAAATGTATGCAAACATTAATTCATTCATTCATCTTATTTACCCGCTTAATCCTGAATCCGGGTAAACAGGGGTCTGCTGGAGCCTATCCCAGCACACATAGGGCGAAAGGCAGGGGATAC
>JAOTQW010000002.1:6111120-6122340 GCA_026260075.1 Sisor rabdophorus | reverse complement strand
TTCTGTAAAGCAGCTTTGCGACAATGACTATTGTTAAAAGCGCTCTACAAATAAATTGAATTGAATTGAATTAAATGCATGGATTGCACGTTTTTTTTTAATGCAAAACTTTTTAAAAATTCATTCATTATTTTCTTCTGCAGTATTGTCTAGGTATTGAGTGTTGTTTACTTTTAGTGTTGTTATGCAAGATAAAAAGAGCTTTTAATATTCCAAAGCACAAATACAAAGTAGAGTATAAGAATAAAAGCGAGAGTCAGGAGCATAGTAGGCTCAGAAACAAGATGAATAATAAAATATTAAGGCAAAGATTTTTTTATATATATATATATATATATATATATATATCAACCAGCCAAAAAGGAATTCAGTTGACTGAATGAACTTGACAGTTTGAACTTATCAGTATGAAAGACACCTGTCCACAACCTCAAACTGTCACACTCCACTATGGCCAAGAGCAGAGGGCTGTCAAAGGACACCAGAAACAAAATTGTAGACCTGCACCAGGCAATAGGTAAGCAGTTTGTTGTGAAGAAATCAACTCTCCTTCGATCTGGCGCTCCATGCAAGATCTCACCCTGTGGGGTCAAAATGATAACAAGAATGGTGGGAAAAAAAAATCTCAGAACCACATAAGGGGGGCCTAATGAATGACCTGCAAAGAGCTGGAATCAAAGTAACGGGCTAGTAGTAAGGGCTACCATCAGTTACACACTACGCTGCCAGGAACTCAAATCCTGCATCGCAAGACATGTCCCCCTGCTTAAGCCAGCACATGTCAAGGCTAGAGAGCATTTGAATGATTCAGAAGAGGACTGGGAGAATGTCATATGGTCAAATGAAACCAAAAGAAAAACTTTTTGGTAAAAACTCAATGCTGAGTAAAAATCCAAATACCATACCTACTTTAAAGCATGGGGGTGGAAACATCATGCTTTAAAGCTGTTTTTTTGCTAAGGGACCAGGACGACTGATTCATGTGAACTAAAGAATGAATGTGATCTTCCATCATGCAAGTGCATCAAAGATGAAATGTAGCTGGGTCTTTCTTATATCCCATGCTTGGGGTTTTTCTGTGCAGAGTTTGCATTTTCTCCCCGCGCTTGCGTGGGTTTCCTCTGGGTACTCTGGTTTCCTCCCACAGTCCAAAAACACGTGCATTAGGTTGATTGGAGACTCTAAATTGCCCATACGAGTGAATAAGTGACTGTGTGGTTGAATGTCTGTGATGAAAGTTATGTTGAGAGTTATGATGAAAATTACACAATTGACAGCTGACTAAATACTTTTTTTTGCCTCACTGTACTTGTGTTGTTTTAGGTAGGGCATTACAATGATTGGTCACTTTGCAAGAAAATTTTGAAGTTTTTTCAAAGCCCTTGACAAACTATACAATTTTATCTGATCAGCTTGATGTAGGATTTCATTGCGTCATTTTGTAATTTTGATTGAGAAAATCATATTTCAATTAGCAATAACTCATGCCTATCCTTTATATAGAATATATGTAAATTTAGGATGCAATTTAACCATAAATCAATGAAAATAAAAGAAAAAACTTCCAAATGATCTGGAAGATCAAAACACACAGTACAGACCTTCAAACTGGCCATCCCTTGGTTTTGCTGCAAGTTCCGATGAGGTCATTGTTTCCTGACAGAGAGCACAGTCTTCTAATATAGCACTTCCTGTTCTCTGCCCTGCAAAAAAAAGATCAGTTAAAATATTGTTAAAAATCTATAGTACATGAGCAGTATTTTTTTTCTCTCACACCTTTTTTCTGTTTCTCATTGCCACTTTGCTCACATTTTGTTGCCATAACCTCGAACAGTGTCTTCAGGATGCTTCTCAGGTCACTTGCATAATTTGTTTGCAATTGATCTGCAACACCTGAGGAAAAAAGAAACAAAAATGCTGGATTTGCACCAAATCACCTTGATCTTTCATATTCAAAGTCACTCTCTAATGTCAAAGTTATTAAAATATTATGTATTGTAAAAGGGTGGGGGCAAAAAAACATTCGATTTTGCAAAAGTAGGTTTAAAACGCACCCCTGGGTTTGATAGTCAGTTTCCCACATACATTTGACCAGGGTATTTAAATACAGCACCTTTGGTTTAAGCCCACACATTTATACTGAAGCAATTATACTGGAACAGGTCTGGTGTGTTTGATATAACAAACAGTCCTGAATACAGGAGAGCTGTCTGTGGGTGATAAGAGGCTGTTTCTTAAGCTGGGAAAAGCAACAAAATCTATGAGAGCCACTGCACAAATGTTGCACATAGACAACACAAAAATGTCCTGAAATGACTTTATACAGATTTACCAAGGAAAACAACATTGAATGATTTACAATAAAACTTTACATTTCTGTCATTTAGCAGGTACCCCTTATTTAGAGTGATTTACATTGATCTTATTTTTCTCTCTGAGAAGATGAAAGTTAAGAGTCTTGGTCAGGGGCCCGGCAATAGCATCTTGATGGTGCTACGGAATTGAAACTATAATCCTTAGATTAGCGGCCCAGCACCTCAACCATTCAGATACTTTACCATCATACCAAAACCTAAAACCCAGGGTCTGTATAAGCCATTCACAAAAATTATTTTACATTTTTATTTACAGTAAGAAGTTTAACAGAAAGATTTACAGATTTATTAGGCAAAATATAAATGAAAATGATTAAAGTGAATGTAGGCTAATACCTGATATGCAAACAAATAGACGATGGATAAGGTCACTACTGCTGTGGAAGCGAGCTCGTATTTTGTTGTGAGCTAAAAGTTTAGAAGCCTGCAGCGCCAGACGAATTTCCTGATGATCAAGCTCCTCAGACATCTCAGAGCTGGTGGTCAGACTACTGAGAGAACTATTCAAAAACAGAGACCAAGAAAGGAAAAAAAACAAGGAAAAGGGGATGTTTTGTAAGTAGATCAAACATTTCATAAAATATAGCACAACCAGTACCAAGAGAAATTTAAAATCGTCCATTTGAATCCAAATCAATTAAAAAAAAAGAATCTATAATAGGGCTGCGCAATATATGCTTAAATGATTAAGGTGCTGAGTTGTTGATCAGGAAACCAGGAAGACCTGGGTTAAACCCTCACCACTGTCAAGTTTGCCACAGTTGTGTACTTAAGCAAGACCCTTAACTCTTCCTGCTGCTGCTGTATCATAGCTAACCCTGTGCTCGGACACCCCAACCTTCTAAGATGGGATATGCGAAGAAAAACATTCTACTATATGTTGTAAAGTGTATAATCATGTACGTGACCAATAAAATTGGAATTGTATCAGAATTATTTAAACATTCCATATAATTAAAAAATGTGTTGTCATCGTATAAGATTAATGCAGATCTGGCATGACAGATGCTAATTGGAATATGCGTTCACACGCTTTCACGCAAATCAATCAACAACCTGTGAAGCTTTCATAGAGTTAATCTTGATAAGCCCTAGGCGCCAGCAACTGCTGCCAAAGATTGTGCCAAAATAAAGCAGTATGGCAGTATTTAGGTTTTAAAGATTTGACCACAAAAAAGACAAAAGGGCCACTTGTAAATCTCGAGTCCCAAGGGGTAACGCTAAAAATCTTTAGTTACCTTATATATCAGCTCTGCTTAGCAAAAGAAGAAACTTATGTTATGGTGTGTTCTTTCTTATTATTGTGATGTTATCGTATATTACATTATTGTACTTTGTTACAAAACTTTTAATTTACCTGGGTGTACATGAACTGGATAGACTGCATGTAGTGACAGACACACTCTCACAGTCACTGCTGCTGCCTGAACTGAGGGGGGGGACCTGTAAACTGCAGCCCACCATTCAAGGTCAAAGGGATCAATAGAAAAAAAAAACAAGAAGCAAGGAGAAACAACTGAATAAGAATACGATGTTGGATTCCAAAAGAATAATGCTAAAATCATAACAGTAGTAAAATAAAGGGTGGCAGCAAAAGAAATAAAATTGTAAATAAAAAAAAAAAAAACATTTAAAAAAAAGTCTGTTTTACTTGTGTTTTCTCCTCACCAAACATACACAAACCTGGATTCATTTTTGCTGTCATCTTTGGGCTGTTTCTTTTTTGTTTGATTGGTGTATCCATCTCTTGACTGGTCGTCTGTAACGTCTCTGCGTGGGGACAGCATTGAGCCATTGGCAAGGCACTTCTCACAACAGGAGGCATGAGGAAGCCTTCCTCTCTGTTGATCCTCAGCATCTTCTCTCAATTGCCGTGGGCTAGGTGGAGGTGGGAGGGGCAAAGGATCATCTCCCTTCAGTGTGCCCGACTGGATAACGGTGCTTGTAATGGTGAGCTTGCACTTGCTGAGATCTCCAGTGGTGGAATCGGTGGTAGTAGGATCATCGTGGGCATCAACACATCCAGCAGTGCAGCATACACAGGAGTTGAGCAGGCGGTGAGCGGTCCCTTCGTTTGAGCGTGGCAAAACCACCAAATCGGGTTGATTGGGTGAGCGTGGGTTAAAGATCACAGTAGCGGACAGCTTCATTCCTCCTGTCCGGTGAGCAATGACCTCTGCAGGTTCCCCCAGGCCCTCTTCCTCGCCAGCCAGCTGTCCCTCCCAGCCATTCACAAGTGGTAATGTTTCTAAGGTGTCTGCAAGTCCAGAAGAGAGGCACAGTTTTTCCTGGCTGCTTTGATTAAAATTCTCATTCGACTGACAGGCTGTCATCCATTCACTGCAGGTAGAGACACTTGTAGGCTCTGGTCTGGTGGACCTAAGGGATACAAGGTTCACCACAGAAATACTAAGCTGTTCCATACAAAATTCTCCCGAGCTTATTCTACCTTCTTCACCATTACCCATGCTTTCCAGGTCATCCATGAAGAAAACCCGCTCATCTTCCTCATGCTGGGAGCCAGGAGCTCGCTGTGGAGAGTTTTCACTGCTTGAGGATGTGCTTAATTCCCTAAGGCTTGTAGGTACATCAGGTTCTCCCATGCTAGGCCGATAATGAGCCGGAGATGGCCTCTGGCTCAAAGGTGAAAGCAGTGTGGACATGTGATCTCCAACACGGTGCACCATCACATTGAGCTGCTCAATCTCCTCCTCATCATATTGCATCGAACAGGCTAGGTCCACCCCAGTGTTTTCTTCACCTTCACTTTGGACCTCTTGTTGTTCCTTGTTCTTTTTCCATGCTTCATCCCCCTCACAACGAGAGGAACAGAGAGCCAACATTGTCACTGTCTCCTCTTGTTTTTGCTCTTCTTTTTTCTGTGACTCTTCTGCCTGGTTCTTGGAGTTGATGGAGGAAGCAGACTCTGTGGTAGAAGAGATTGGGTCTGCAGAAAACTCCCCATCCTGTGAGATACACAGATTGCGCTCCAGAGTTGATAACTCATCTTCCGTCAGAGTTTGCAACAAGTCCCTGGAGCAACATTTGAAATATTTTTTAAATCTGTAGTACTTGCTACGATACAACCAAAATAAGTGCCAAACCAAGCCCTAAAAAACACACTTTTATTAGCAATATGAGAGCAGTAAGTCTAACTAATGGGCTGTAATAAGGCTATGCAAGAGAAGAAAATATGAAAAATGGTCTATGTAGATTAGACAGGGCAAAGTTGCAGTGTCCAGAAGTGTCTAAGGACAACAATCTGTTTGTTTTTGTATTAGATTAAATTTTCATCTGATCTAAATGCCCATACCTAATTTTCTTCAGCAATGTGCAAAAGGGTCGGAAAAGTTCAGACATGTCCTCTGGTTTGTTTTCCAGGTTAAGGGGTCCATCAGGATACACAACTAGTCCGCTAACATGACATGAACAAAAATTTAATACAATTTTGCTAAAGAACAATAATATATTTTATTTATTCAATCATCTTATATAAACACTCACCACACAATAGCTAGTCTGGGAATTGTAAACATGAGAGCGGGTTCATAATCATCAATCATGTCTTGTGTGAGATAGCCAAGCTTTAGAGCCCTTGAAATATATAGCAGATTTAAAATGACAATATTTAAATAGACAGAAGCAAATGTTTTTCGAGTCTGTACCATTTTCTTTTCTTATATGACAAGATGCATGTGACTAGGCTATTAAAAGATTATTTTAAATAATCTGTTTTGCTCACCTCTCTACAGTCTCACAGAAGAGCACAATCACTTCCTGCTGGACGTAGTATTCTTTAGGAGATTTAACAGGCACCATGGCTGATACATAACTGTAATACAACAAACGCCAAGAGCTAGATGTAAATAAATACATAATTTGGACTGAGTTTAACTCGCATTAAATTACCAATTACAATAGCTGCCACAAGAAAATTATTGACATCACAGATGTTTAACTGATGTTATTTTATAGCGAATTAGATAGTAGCATAACATTGAATTTATTTAGGAATGGAACATTAGTACATATTTTCAATTCTGTGAAGAATGTTAGCATTAGTCAATCGAGTTTGTCTTATTACCAAAAAAATAAGAAGCCCGCTGTTTTGTCATAAGAAATCTCATAGCCAGTTGTTTCCTTCTAGAAATGTGACATTTCCTCAACAAAAAATTCTCATCAAAAAAATGCAAAATTAAAAGGATTGTGGGGTTTTTTAATGTAAAATTGGTTTAGATTTGGAGAATATCTTAGCCATTTTAAAAGTAGGGTAAATGATTTGTTACAGAAACATATTTTTTACTTAATTAAACCGTGATGCAAGTTAAACAGTGTTCTTATAGAGACTTATAGAATTTTATTAAAGAATAAGCAGAGTATTTGTATGTACCTGAGCTCAAACTCAGCAAAAAGGCTGTCAAACTGACGCAGTGCCTCCCTCATGCGCTCTGTGTAGAAGTTGAGGTCTCGCAGTGCTTGGTCACGGGTAATGTTGCGTACCTCCTCCAGACTGCGTGTCAAGTCTTTGGCCAATGGCCGCATTGCCATACTCTCGATTTCCCGATTCATGATGATGGAGCCTGCTGCAAGACACTGGACAAAGCACTTCATTTTAAAATATGCTCTTATACATCTTGCCATGTCAAGCAGTAGTACTACAGCTACATGTATGGTACAAGCACGTACGCCATAAAATTCAGATAAAAAGCTATATGGCCCTGTGTGTTTGCCCCCTTAACCTAATAACTGGTTGGGCAGCAACTACTGCAATCAAGCGTTTGCGATAATTTGCAAAGTGTGACAAACATGCAAAAAGATTGGAAAGCAGGAAAAGGACAACACATTTTCACACCACTGTATAACAGCTTATGACTGCTAAGAGCGAGCTTGAGGAAAAGAAAAACGCCAAGTTATTTTTGAATTACCTCTGCCCCAAACCATAGCTGCCCTGCCAGGTTGTCATGGCGGATCTCTTCTGGAAATTTCACACAGAAGTCTCTGTTTGCTCGGTCATCTGGTATACACTCATCCATTATCTGGTTGATAATATTCAGCACATTGTCCTGTAAAAGGGACAAAAAAGTCCTAACTATAACAATGTAAATTTTACGCAGTACACTGTATGCCTCCTTCTGCACTGAATTATTGAGGATTTTTTTTTTGTTTACCTGGCATGATCGGAACTGATTGACAAGCAGAGTGCATCTCTGGGGGTCCTTCCTGCCATCCAGACTATCCAGCTCAGACGCCACCTGGTTTAGCTCTTCATCTGCATAGTAAAACTGGGCGAGGAGCTGAGGGTCTGATCTCTGCATCACACAAAAGAGACAAAAAATCTCACGATGAACTGAAAAAAAAATTATTCACTTATTTGTAGGAACGTGGCAAGAATGGTTAATGGCTCAATGTGTCCATTATAGTCCTTAACATACTTGAGCCACACAACTCATAAAGCCTGTTGTTTGATGGTATGAAATGACAGCAGTACTGGAGACAGCACACTACACCACAGGCAAACCTTTGGCCTGCTTCTGCAACATTCCACACACCACAAAAAACATTCTCAAGGCAGTGCATCATGTGTTTGGGAAGGGAACATTTCAAAGAGGTTTCCAACAAACTTTTTGTTCTGCACACTAACCACCAAGGCCTTATAACATGCCAGCACTGTTATTACTGTTTTCTTCACCTGGCTATTACGGTCAGTGAATCATGTAGGTGTACCTTATTAAATTAAATTATGAAAAAATAAATAAATAAATTACATAAAAATACCTCTGAGACTAAGAGCCTGTAATTTTCTTCAAACAACAGAACTGGTTTATTTAGGAGTGAACAAACATTGTGTTATAAAATGGTCTTATGTCATCATGTGTTTGGCACACACTCCTGTGTGGAAGGGGATAAGCCGATTTGTCCAGCTAGCAGACCCTTTGCTCTCATATGCTCTCTCAGCACTTAACCAGAAAAGGACTGCTTCTCTCTTGATCCTTAAAAAAAGGGTTGTGTGGTTCCAAAACCCCAGCTTATCACCTGTTGGAGATAACACCTTAAGGCATTCTATGTAATTACACACATCTCAAGCCGATAGTGGCAAAAAATAAGCAGTTTCTTGTGACTTATCTGTCTGATGTCATTGACCAAATGTCATTATTAGCTCAATCTTATGTCACGGAGTGGGTTATTAGGAGTAAAAAGAGCATGAAAATAACATCTGCTCTTAAGTAACTATTCCAAAGCTCTGAAATTAACATGGACTATGAGACCATTAACCTGATAAACCTGTAGACTCAAATTGCATGCGGTGCCTTCTGGTATTATTCTGGTATCATGTTCTTATTTCTAGTAAGTTACACTGGGTTAGTCAGAACTGTGCCGTCAGAGGAAGAGAACAGAGAGCAAATTAGGCTAAAGATAATGGATAAAGTTAAACACAAGTTTTGATAAAATGAAATCAATGCTGATAGTAAGTCATATGTTGTGCTGTTTTGATCCCCTCCCGGAACTCTAGTGAGATAATACTCTGTGTAGGCTTTAAAAAGATGGTTCTTAGAAATGCCAATTGGCAAATGGTTCTCGTTGTAATGCAACGATGAGGTAATTCTTTACAGAACTATTTTTGGCATATGATGCAAATTCTTTAACGAGATTCAACGGAAGCAAGAAGTGAAACCAACAATGATTTGATCCATCCTGGATAGGATCCATCCCGGAACATTTACAGTCATGAATTTACTAATTATTAGGATACAAAGAGTTCAAGCTGCTACCATGTCAATTAAAAGGCAGGTATACTTTCACCTTTTTTCGTTAATGTTCCCTGGAAATATATATCATATGATAGAGATGCACCAGCATCATATGACCAGGATGGTCAGTTAGAACCAGAATACAATTTTGTATTTTTAAATATAATTTTTATATTTAAATCGTTTTTGTTTTGTACACACAAATAACATGTTTTGTCCACATGCTTCAAAATAACTAACCAATTAAATTTCTAAACTTTTTTTAACGCAAGATAAAATTAATTTGAATTACAATTTGGGTCATACTACTTCTGGTATCTATACACTGTTAAATTATGTTATGTGATTAATATTTTACATTAATATTCAATCAAAACACTTAGTAAACATCAGACGACTTTCTTCTGTTTGCTCATGTAGATGTCCGTATGGTACGGTAGATAAGTGGTGGGTAAAAAAAAGGTACATTATTCTATACTTCAGTCCAACAGTAGCAGTAAATGTACTGGATCTTATTTAGGTGTATCAAAGTACAGGGCCTGAATACAAATACACACTTTACAGTGCGTTTTATTTTATTTGCTAACATTTTTTATATATTATTTTCTTATTGTGTTGGATATTGACATAGAATTTCAATAAATACATTTAAGTTTGTGGATCTAAAGTGTCAAAATTAATGAATCAATGAATTAATGAATATTGTTTATAAGCACTATTCATAAGCTGGGGATAAAACTTTTTTTTAAGCTCAGATGTGTACAACACACCAAAGAAGTAAAGAATTTTGCTTTTTTCTGCTTCATGAAAGACAAACAGAATTTGTCAAATTATATTTTATATAAAAGTACAAATTACTAACTTGCATTGTCTATTTTGCTTTAACAGCAGTTTCGGGACTGGAAATAAGTGTTTTATTTTAACACTTTTCCAGGCACTAATTTTGCAACTGTAGAATTAAATGTACAGAAATATATATAAAAAGAATTAACAGGATTACCAGAATACTTACTATCCTTTATCAATCCCACAAATGCTTTACTAGTAAAGTACATTTGATCTTCAAGTGCTCTATATACGTGCAACGCTAAAAATGGTACTATACATGGTCCTGCTGTAGATAAAACCACTTGAAGAGTGCTGTGGTGACTTTTAGCTGCTGTTGTCACAGCCTTTTTACGTTCCAGATCTTCATTATTAGACATTTGATAGCTTTGACTGGGAAACAAAGCACTTTTAATCCTATAATCTTAATTTAACTATTTAAAAATGACCTAAAATCTTTGGTTGGACAGTTTTACTTAAAACATACACAGCTTTAGAAAGGACATAATTTATAATGACACGCTTGGGTGCTACAAGGAATAATTTTTTTTGTGTCTTGTTTGGCTAAAAATATATTTTTATTAATATTGTTAACATTTACATCGTTTGGCAGACACCCTTATTCAGAGCGACTTACATTTATATCTTTCTATATAGCTCAACAATTAGGGGTTAAGGACCTTGCTCAAGGACAAAGGTAGCTTTGTGGTGCTAGGAATTGAACCCCGGTCTTTCTGGTAGTACCTTGACCACTAAGCCACTACTTCCATTCAGAGATATACTTTACACGTATTTTTGTGTGTATTTTTACACATACTTTACTCGACACGTAAAATTAAGGTGAATTCTATGTACTTTAATAGTTTACATTTCTGGTATTTGGCAGACGCCCATTTATTCATCTTCTAACCCGCTTATTCCCTATCTCTGAGTCACAGGGGTCTGCTGGAGCCTATCCCAGCAAAAGGCAGGGCAAAAGGCAGGGGTACACCATAGACAGGTCGCCACATATAGACGAACAACCATAATCAACAATCAATCTAATTTACGTATTTGGACGGTAGGAGGAAACCCACGCAAGCACAGGGAGGACATGCAAATTCCGCACAGTAAGACCAGGGAATAGAAACCCACAACCTTCTTGCTGTATGACCAATATATTATGCATTCATTCATCTTCTATACTCGCATATTTCTGAACTTTTTCAGGGTCACGGGGGTCTACTGGAGCCTATCCCAGCACACATTGGGCAAGAGGCAGGGGTACACCC
>JAOTQW010000002.1:6089093-6103858 GCA_026260075.1 Sisor rabdophorus | reverse complement strand
AAAGTTGATGAGTCATACAATGAAGGTATGGGAAAGAGTAGTAGAGGCTAGGTTAGAATAAATGGACTAGCAACCTGTCCAGGGTGTATCCTTGCCTCTCGCCCTATCTGCGCTGGGATAGGCTTCAGCAAACCCCTGTAAACTAGATTTTCCATTACAAAGAGAAGTCTACCCCTGCTTTTTTTTAAAAATACAACAAACACAAAAAGGTTGCAGAAAATACTCACTCCCTTTAGTGTTAAAATGTTCAGAATCTTTCCAAAATAGTGGAAGACGTAAACCTACAAAAAAAAAAAAAAAAAAAGGGAACGAGTAAACTTATATAATTTAGACAGCCAATGACCAGAAAAAACATGCTTATGCTCTTACCAGTTATGGCGATTTTGCCATTACAAGGTGGGCCATTCTGTGTAACCAAAGTCCTGTAATACACAAATGTAATTTACTAAAACAATTACAGATTTCCAGAAAATATTAACGATTTGCTCTAAAACAAGGCAACAGACCTCTGACTTAGTCTTTCTGCATTATCTTTCTGGTCCTTTCTTTTCTGAGTCTCTGTCATGTAGGCTTTGATTCGTGCATTGCAGGTTAACAGGCTCTTGGCTGCGTCAAGGATTTGTTCCCTCTTGCTACTGGCCACCAGCAGCTTATATGCTCCTGCTCTCATTCGCTTCTCAAAGTCCATCATCTCCTGGAGGTTACAGTCCTAAGATACAGCCAAGATCAGAGATAAGCAGATGTTAATGTTTCCCTTAAAACCAGTGTTACGGCAGACTACAGGGGTATATGCAAAAAATTACTCCAAAATGCAGGGTTAAAGAACAAGAATTATCATTTATAAAAGAAGAGACGAACAATCCAAACAAATATTTTTATGGCAAGTTTAACTAATGGTTACAGATCCAGATTTTTGTATGCAAGGGGGTGGAGAGGAACAGCAGCTGGTGAATAAAGACAGCCTAAACAATGAGAATGAAACCTGAAAGCCAGCTCAAATTCCAATGAAAAGGTTGTTTTTTCATGACTAAAATTAAAAAACAATATAAAAGCTAGGTCTATTTTAGTACAAAAAAGCGCTAGAATAAACAGGTTGTTAAGCATGTTTATTATCGGTAGAAATAATGTTGTGAATACAAGGCAAAACATTAAATGTCACTTAGGTAATTTTTTTTTATATATGCAATGTTTTAAAGCTAGAATCAAACATCTATGTAAAAAAATATCGATGATAATAATAATAATAATAACAACACATGTTTGGCTTGTCCTCGTTACAACCCTAAAGTCAATCAAACAACAGACTTCGAATTAAAAAAAAAAAAAAACATACCTCGTTTCGTGGCAGGACACCATCTCCTATCTTCTTCCTCTTTAGTTCCATGTTAAGAGATGAACAGGACGGT
The DNA here is from genome assembly GCA_026260075.1 of Sisor rabdophorus. Taxonomy (NCBI): domain Eukaryota; kingdom Metazoa; phylum Chordata; class Actinopteri; order Siluriformes; family Sisoridae; genus Sisor; species Sisor rabdophorus. The sequence goes on along the minus strand of JAOTQW010000002.1, from coordinate 6,102,452 downwards.
ATTGTGGCCCTTATCCCTTCGTTTCGTTTAAACATTTGAACATCCCGCGGTGACGCCATACTGGCTCCTTCCTTCAGCCAAGCCCCTCACGAGCTCAACGAACTGACCGACTTTACAGCGCTGATTCAGCCAATCACTTCCTTTCGTCTCTCGCCGTTGCCTAAACAACCGTATGGCTATACCACTTTTGAATTTAAAAGGGAAGCTGATAATTGAGCATGTATTTATGTCATGACTCATTTTATTGAGTTTAAAATAAACTAATATGTTGCAGAACTTATATTATTTAAATAGCTTATGCAATTTTTTGCGTATATTGTTCGGTATTATTGGTTCTATATTCAATGCTTTTTTTTCAGGATTTCCCGTCTGTTCCCGAATGGATCAACCCGGTTGTCTGTCGCACTTTGAATGCTAATGAATTCCTCGCAGTAAGGCTTATCAAATCACTGTAATTCTGACCCGGTGACTGGAGGCTATATCACTGTAACTGGGGAAAGTCGTTCTTGTCGTATTTGCGTTCAGATCACTATTCTTTGAGATGTTAGCGGTGATGCGCGTGATAGCTGTTATCGCTGTTTCAGCAGGTTAGCTGAATCAAAGACGAGAATCACAGCAAGTCGGCTACAAGTACAACACATTCCACCGATCGTCATCCGAAAATCGGCTTCGGAACGAAAGCGTTTTTTTTTTTTTTACCCAAACTCACCTGGATCAGACTCGGGCAGAAGCGTGCTTCAGAAGGTACATGCATGCGACCTAGTGGAGATGACGATTGAACAATGCTTAGAGGACTCTGACTGTATGACTTGGTCCGACTTTGTGCTGCTCTTTCATGAGCTCACAGTAATAAATGCAAGCCCGTAAGAGATCTCATTTTTAACGAGCTTTTGTGGTTTAATAGCTAAAACAAGCCAGTAATAAATTGTATTTAACATTTGCGTTTGTAGACACAAGCGTTGTGTATGTACGTCATAGGTTAAGCTGTGGTGTTATGAGCACGGGGACGTCCATGTGACCTAACAGGTTAGAATATGTTAGAGCATCTCGAAATTTAAAATAAAAAGCATTTTCAAGGCAAGCAAAGTCTAAATTTAGCTTTTACTTGTAAATTGGGCACGGTAGTAATTAAATATGGGATTTTTGATCGTTGACGTGTAATAATTATTTTAATATCGTGCTTTAGTATTAGCAGGGATTGCTGATCATAATGAGAAGGCCTTTAACCCCCCCCCCCCAACAGCTTAAAAAAGAATTAGAGAAATGTAAGTCACTGCAGATAAGGACATTGCCAAATGACTGGAATATAACCAGAAAACCAATTACTACCACTGTTTACTTCTACTGTTAAAGAACTAGTTTTGCAAACTGACCTAGAATGTGGACATTTGCGAAAATGAGTCATGTTATAATAAAGTTATACAATTTTGCCGTGTTGCTAATAAATCACATTTCACTAGCAGGTTGACATGCAGCAAAAGTTGTGCACACGCAACACAACTTTATTTGTGGAAAACGGCCAGGCTTGTGGTGCAGGTGCTCCGTCTCCACCTCCATACCGATGTCCATGGTGTGGAGAGCACGAGCGCTTCCACAGCCTATCTGCTTTATGGGCTCACCTTGACTACAATCACACCTTCGATCCGAAACACAACCTTAGCCTCCCTGCCGACAGGGGGTACTTGCGTTCTGACAGCAAGAAAGCTGCTGCTGAGACCCAGACAACAAAGGATGCAGGCACTGACAAGCATTTGCGCCACTTTCCATTCAGCACAGATTCTTTTCCACATGAAAAGACTGCAGACCCATGCTTAAACCAGCCAGCTTCCCCAAAGAAGAACGTCGCTGGTGGGGAGCTGTCCCTTGGCACCAAACTCCTTTCTCCTCCAGTGCCCTCTATGGGAAAGAGGCTGGAGGGCATGATTAGGACGGCCAGTAGCAGCATGGAACGCCGGCTGCTCCGGCTCAGTTCAGAACTGGCTCACACTGATACAGCACTTCTGTGTGAGCGTGCACATTCGCACCACCTAGCCCAGGAGCGGGAGGAAGTGCTGGAGAGGGAGCAAGCTCTCAGCAGACAGGTGAACGCCGCGGTCATGGTTATCGCTACTCTGCGCCAACAGCTTAGCATGTCTGAACATGAGCTGGAAAGGAGGGAACAGTGAGTTCAACGTGCATAAAAATTGTTTCGCAGGTGTTTGGTAGATTGACTAATGTTAGCTTTTTTACTGCTTGTAGAGAAGTGCTTGCAATTCAGAAATTTTTAGAAGCAGCAGCACAGCACGAGATGTGTGGAAAAGTCCGTTTGCGGCGGTTTATTGAAGGCCTCCTGCGACGCATTGCCCTGGCTGAAAGGTTGCTGGAGTATTACCAGAACACTCCCCATGAGCACTATTGCACAGCTCACACGGTATATCGCAGGACATTCTGTTGAACATTATCCCTATAAATCCATATAAAATGCATGTCAAAGTACCAAGTTTGTCTACAGTAATAATTATTATAAATTGCTTATTGTATGATATGCAAGACCTACGCTTACAATTCTGTTATTTGTCCAGGATACTCCTTTAGCTGAAGAATGTCCTCAAAGAATAAATAAAAGCAGGTATGATGTGGATTATTTTTATCTTGCACTTTGCAAAGTTTGCATGCTTGTTGGTATTGGATTTCTAAGAGTTTATGATTAACAAATATTGTTTTCGCTGCAGCAGTTTGGCTTTTTTTAATATTACTTACTTATTGACAATCCGCAGGTCTAATACTGCTTCTGTAGTGTATTAAAAAAATTTTGAAGTTCTTTTTTTTAATTTATTTTTGGCGTATGTGCCTTGGTGTTTTGCTTCTCTTTTGCCATATTCAGTCTTTTATATGTTTTAGGAATAGTAAATGCTATAAGGAAATTCTTAGTCTGTATGCTTTGATTTAAAAAGATTTTTTAAATTTGTAGGTCCACGAGAAAACAACCGATCCAAAATGAGGAACTGTCACATGGGCACCAGGCTGGGTGGGGAGCATCCCAGGCATCTGGGGAGAGTCGCCGCCATCATGGTTGGGTTCAGGGAAGGAGGTCAGATAGTTATAAGGTTTAGGCATCTGGTCTGAAACTTTCTTTGAATTTACTGTATATCATCAAAAGTATAGTTCATTGAAATTGTATTTCAATCAAGTAACAAAAAACAACATTAGAGTATGAATATATAACATTCCTAGGGGGGAAATGACAAGAATTTCATTTGGAAAGCTTCTTTCCTGCAAAATTTGGACAGGCATTTCTTTCTGGTAGCATTTTAAATTTGATCTATTTACTGTATCAACTTATTATATTAGTTAGGTCAAGGTTCTGTCGGACTCGTGTATCAGTTTTGATTATCAGCAAACACCCCCTATGGAATGCCTTTACGCTCCTTCTGTAGTGCTGTGAGGGTGCTAGAACACTGCTGTCGTTGTGTATGCACAGTAAGACTGCCCTTTAAATCTAGTACATATGGCTACCTAAATTTATTGTTTACATTTAGAAGAAATGCAAACTGCTTCTTTATCATTGAAATTGAATGTCTGCTCATAAATCTATACCAACTAATTCCTAAGTAGAGGAATTGTTTGCAAAATGCTTCATAAAGTAACTTCCACCTGTGGGCTGGTTAAGTTTTGTATAATCTCAATATCGATTTGTCCAAAGACCTTTAAAGAGTTAGTTAAATAATTGATAATTTCGTTATTATTAAATAAATAAATATACCACGAAATATACCAAAAATCATAACCAAATGCATTATTGAAGACACAACCATATTTCTGTTTAGTGGAGATACTACTAAACTACTAAACGTCTCTGTTCAGGTTAACATTCTTCCCAAGGTGAAGCAAGTTAGTGGTAGCATATTAGGACCTACATTTTGGTAACATCTGTGATTTCTTGTTCACTGACCTAGTGTAACACTGGCGTTGGAAATACTCATTAGAATTTTGAACAATTCTTTTTAGTAGCTTACCTTCAGTTTTTAAGTGTACACTAAACTGTATTGGGACCTACACCAACCAGGATTTAATACACAGACATTAATTTGTAGTTCCCTGTTTGCAACTACAGCAGCATACACTCTTTTGGGTACAGTTTCCACAAAAGTTTCTGTAAGAACTACGGCCTATTTGTCAGCTAGAGCAGTTTTGTGATAAGACGCATCGTGGACGAAATGCCCTGTCTCACTTACCACTTTCTAGCTTATTACAATGGTCTAAGTGAAATATGTTTAGGTGAGGATTATGTGCCAATTACTTATGTTTTGCCAAACCAAAGCTATCCTAACCTGTGTTTTTTTTGGATTTTACTTATGCACTGTGGCATGATCATGCTAGAATAGAGCAGAACTCAGGAACAGGCTAACATAACATTGTCTAAAATATGTTGGTATTTGGAAGCCCAAATATTTTCCTTCTGGTAAGCAGCCCAGCCCGAGCTCTGAAAAACAGTACCATACTATTATGCCTCTTTTACCATACCTTACACAAAAAATGCAGTCAGACTGATAAGGTTCTCTGGCACCTGCCAAACCCAGACTCCTCATCAGACAAACATTTACATTTCTGGCATTTGGTAGATGCCCTTTTTTTAATCTACTTAAGTACTGAAGTGTTATAGGCTTTACTTAGTGGCCTAGCAGGGATGAAATCTCTTTTTAATTCACCTAAGTTAATTATTAATTTAATCATTATTTGTCACATGCATCACTGCACAGTGAAATTCCCTTCTTTTTATACCCAATTTTAAAACAAGTTGCGAGTGCCCAGGGCCTCTGGATCTGGGAAGATTAAGGGCCTTGCTCAGGGGCCTAGCCCAGAGCCATTTAAACTGCCCTTGTAAACACCGTTAATTGGTGTGACCAAATACCTATTAACGGTATAATACAGATGATGCACTTTAAGTGCTAAATTATTAATAATAAATAATTAGTATTTGATGCATCCTTGTCAGTGACATTAAATTTGACTAGTTTAAAAGTGTGTTTGACGTTGCTCCTTATTGTTTTGATAACATTTTTTTTGAGTTCTTTTTATAAGAATTGTTTTGTATATTGAGATTATGGAACACTTCACTTGGACACAGGCTTCCTGATTGCACTGTAATGAATGTAAACTGGAGGCTGGAGATTTTAAGGGGATAAATACTCATGCATGAGCCACTTAGGAAAATCCTGCAAAAAATGAGTAGTACTTCAAATGAATGTACGTTAGTCAACAACATATGCTACAAGTCAGTGTTTTCAAACTATTAAAATTTTCTTGTTGGCTTGTTTTTTTTTTTTATTTGAAGGTGCTGTCGCACAAAGTGAATGTGTGAGATATGGATATTAAATGAATGCGTTAGTAGATAAAATTAATATTTTTGTGGTGCTGTTGTTTGGGGCTGTAAACCCATATCATAACCAATATTGTCTGTGCTGTGTGAAATGTCTCTCAGCGGTAGTCAGGTTCATATCAAATTACACAATAATATAAATATCTGATTGTCAGTATTAGCTTTTTTCCGTACTTCTATGTGAACAGATTGTAACCAGGGCAGTAGTACACTTTAATCTTTGTTTTAGTGTTATTATGTAGCAATGATTATGGTCAGAGTGTAGCCTACATGTTCAATTTAAAAAAATGACTGTGTATCAGTTTGATATTTTCCAAAGTATTCAATCATTTGCACATTGTTTCCTAATCTGTATTAATACTTTCTACTTATGTTGGGAAAATAAGGAAACCTATCAAGTTAAATGTTGGACTAAGTGATATTTAAATGTTGCACACAATAATTTCTATGCTTCCTAACCTAATTATAAATTCTTTTAAACAAAAAGCTGATTCAAAATCCAGCTTTTCACGTTACTGTTACTTATATTTAACTTAGTAGATAATAGAATCAATCAGCAGCAAGCCTTGGTGTAATAACTGATTATTCATTTTAGCAATTCACAGATTATTTGTTAGTTCCAAATGCTTTTAAATGTGCATTAAAAACATTTGAAAGTGGATTTTAAACATGTAAAAATCATATAATTGAGAAAACCTGCAATGTAGCAAGTTAGTTTGTATTTTGTAGGCTGTTATCAGTTTTACCATTAAGCTGCTCTTTTTATCATTTAAATAAAATTAATCTACTTTTCCACTGCACACACACAAGATATTTTTCGATTTTCTTAATAATTCTGTTGCCAAGTGCTAAATACCTTGCTTCTCACACGTTTATTTTTATTTAGTCTGGATTTATAACCTGACAAAAAATAAGACGAGGTGTTTATGAAGCATTACAGTATATCAGAATGTAGTTTGATGACATAATTTCTTTATCATAAATAATATTCTTAACACTGACTTTAATACTACACACACACAATTTGTGTCACACAAAAAAGAACTGGTGGCTCATTTTACAGCTCTTTAATATTAGGTGTCCGTAACATCACACCACTCTTAAACTCTACAGCAGCGGAACCTACAATAGCTTTTAGAGAAAGTTGTGAGGTTGTGTATTGTGTGTGAGCATGCTGTAAGTGTTCTGTAACTAGTGCAATATGTGAGACTATATTTTTAGGCAAAGGCGTTGTTTGTAGAAAAGCCTACAGATAAAAAAAAAGTGCAATCATTCATGTACAGTATTTATAAAGAAAAAACATTTGTATTGAAGGACAATCAATTGATAAAGTTTGTTTTATGTTTCTAAATTATGTTTAGAAATCAGTCCTATTTGACTTTTACTGTTTTTGAATGTTTGTTTCTGTTGGTACGTTTGGTTTTATTAGGCTATATAGCCACTGTGTGTGCCTTTCTCTTGAACTCTAGGTATCATTACACATGCAACACTGTGCAAGATTTGTGCTCTTGATCTGTGTGACATTCCCAAATGTAATTAATATTGTTAATTTAAAATATAATTAAAATTAGACTGTCAAACAATGCAAAGTCAAACTGTCTTTTTTATTTATAAAATTTTTAAGCTGCTGACGTATTAGACTCTTTTTCACTTGCATTTGCTTATTTATATAATGTATCTTTACTGTAGGTTGCTTTGGTTCAATGTGTTATCTACATTAGCTAATATGATGTTAATATAGTGTTGTAATATGTTATATGTATATAATGTGTTTTTATTAATTCACAGTTTTCCAATCACGTTTAGTTATAAATGATCAATTACTGTTTGATTTGACTTTTTTACATTTCCACTAGAGGGCACCTGTGACAAGATAATAAGCAATTCTGCTCCTTGTGCTCTTTTGTTCATTCATCAAAATCTCATGTACAATTTTTTTAAAGATTGACCAATTTACAAACTACATCAGTTATATAGGCAATGGGCAGCTAACTGCGTATTAGTCATTATGCACATTGTATAAACCAGTATCTATCCGAATCATCCAACTTAGGGTTGTAACATAATAGGGTTGTAAATCTATTTTTATTTAGCACTCAAATACATGCAGCTAAAAATGACCCTGTGTTGGGAAAGTGCTGCTAATTAGGAGCTGGATGATAAGGCCAAATTGGTCGTGCAAAAAGGTCATAAACATTGCTTAGGCTTAAACATTTATTCATAGCGGATCTACACACACCCATTAGAATAATATCTGGTAAGTGATAAATCAGTAATAATCTTCTAGTACTCAATGCAAATCAGCAGAAGTGTAATATAAAAGTCAATTACACCATCATTGTGGCCAATAAAATAAATTTATAGTCAGCTTTGTAGTACATGGAACTAAGGATATTTTAACCTAAATCCTATTTGAGTCAGCTTAGCAGATGACCTATGAATATGACACTGATGATGATTGTGGTTATTTTAAGATGCGAGTAGGAAGAAAGTTACATAATAAGGAAATTCAAGAAGTGACAAATATTTAAGTGTTTACAATAGTATGCTTGAAATATTTTTTCTGATCTGTGGCTGGACCGTGAAGGATACAGGCAACTGTGATATGATTAAACTTGTTCAGAATAATTAACTGAACCATGAATTAGTGAATTTACCCTCAATCTATGATTATCCCCTGTTAAAAATAATTGCTTAAACAATTCAACCATTAAATCAATTGGATTACGACATGGAAACATTATTATGCCCTTAAAGAAACTGAATTTCTGTCCAGCATTTGGCTGGACATACTGTGGGTGTAAAAAAATACAAGTAAAAAAATTTAAGTGGTCTGGAATAAAGCATACAGGAATAACCACATAAAATAAGATGACTAATCTGTCCACATGTTTCTCTTGTTATAAATATACTATGAAAGATTGGTTTAACACTCAAAGGCTGTGATTCATCCCCAAATGGCAAATGACGCAATTTCATCATCTGTTTGTTTGGATTAGGAAAAATGGTAAATGATAAATCAAAATATGAAGTAAAATGAAAAACTGACCTGTGTTGAATGTGTGCTGTTAAAAGCGCTTTACATATATAATAAATAAAAATACATGTGCGCCACTGGGACTTTATTTTCCATGCAAAAGCTCATGCAAAAAGGTCTTTCTTTTTTCTCGCAATATCTAAAATCGCAATATCTAAAATCTAAAGTTTACCACCTTTTGTGTTGCTTTTGAAATATATTTGAGCTTGACATTTCTCTCATTGTAAAAGTGCTGATGGGAAACACTCATTCATTCATTCATCCATCTTCTATACCAGCTTATTTCCTAACCCTTGTCTACTGGAGCCTATTAAAGCACACATGGAGCGAGAGGCAGGGGTACACCCTGGACAGGTCGCCAGTCCTTCACAGGGCCACACATAGACGAACACAATTGACACTCAATATTCATTTGATCAGGAAAGCATAAAAGAAATCTCACAAGAGTGCCCAATGGGTTGATGTACATTCAGGTTGTAGATATTAGGCGACTCCGAATGAATGAATGAGGGAAGGAAGGATGGAAGGAAGGAAGGAATGAAGGAATAAAAGGAAACGAATAACTAAATTTAAAAAGATATTCATTTAGTAAAGGGCTGCATGTATAATGGCTTTATTGTAGGAAATTATATAATAAAAAATTTATTAAAATTTGTATAAAAATAAAAATTGTATTCTTTTGCTTAACTTGCACCTCTAAGGGTCTCTGCGCGGCACTCTATGCTGTTGACGGTGTTTCCGTGGAGAATCTCTTACCCCGGGGGTCTGTGGCCTGTGCCCTGTGCGTGAGAAGTGTGGGCCATGTGTGCTATCCATAAACCGGAAGCGACTGTGGGTATTGTAGTGTAATCTTTAAACTAATGGCCTTTTAAACCGTTTATCCTATTTCTTCCACAAATTAAACAGTTTAGTTCTATACCGTGAATATCAATTCAAGACTTATATCCCTGGACGCAGATGTTTTTTTATATATAACAACCGCAGCTGTAGACGTCGCCGATCTGGTAAGACTATATATCCCAGAATTCAGAGTGCGGCGAGCTGCCATGTCGTCACTGCGGACGTGTAGATCAGATCTGTGTATATGGGGATATTTTACTGATAAGTGGTTTCGCGCGTTTGTTGTACGTGACTCGCGGTATAATGTGGCTTTTGTAACTTCTTGATTTCGTGTTAAATTACTCCGTAAAGTCACTTGATCTTATTTGCGGGATCTATTAACGCTGTTTGAATGTTGTGGTGAGGCTCGAATTTGTACGGCTTCAATAACGTGCAGGACAAGTGGATTTGGGCTGTGTGATGCCTCAGAACAACATGAGCTCCCTGACTCAGAGACTTGCCCGACAAGCGCTCGCTACCTTCCGCAACCAGACTAGTGAAGAAAGCAAGGCGTTTTTGGACAACCACAGCAAGCTAAGGAGTCTTCTAGCGGAGGTCAGAGTGGCGGACCTGAAGATAGTTCCGCGGTGTGCCGAGAGCACTTGTGTGACCCCGCAGCTACTCGGTCCGCCGGTCACCTACATGCACATCTGCGAGACTGACTCTTTCAGCATGGGGGTGTTTCTATTAAAGCACGGCTCCTCCATCCCTCTCCACGACCATCCCAACATGTACGGCATGCTAAAAGTGCTCTACGGCAAGGTCCGAGTTAGTTGTTACGACAGGTTGGACCCGTTACCCGACAGCGAAAGCGGGAGACAGATTAACCCCCCGCTGTTGCTCCCCTTCCAGAAAAGCGCCATGCGGCTGTCCGTGAAGCGATCTGTAGAGGAGTATACAGAAGAAAGCCCACCGTGTGTCTTATACCCCCAAAGGGACAACCTACATCAGATCGAGGCCGTGGACGGACCCACGGCCTTTCTTGATATTTTGGCTCCACCTTATGACCCAGACGACGGCAGAGACTGTCATTATTATAAAGTTTTGCCACAGGGTCCTGAATTTGCAGACAGAAATGCTGGTGGCCAGGGGCAGACAGAAGTATGGCTAGTGGAAATCCCACAACCAAGTGATTTCTGGTGTGGTTCTGAACCTTACCCTGGGCCAAAAGTGTCTTTATGAAGGAACCAAAACGTGTGCATGTGTGCATTTGTCTCATATTACAGTTGTGATCTGGCCCACCTCATTTGTCTGCCCTGCCTGCTTGCTTACATTAAATGTATATATATATATAGTTTATGGGGCGGGCACATATTCCTACTTTTACAGTTTTACACTGGTTTTTATTAATAGATCTATAGTCATTTGCATATCAGTATGTCATACACACTGGCCTATCGTTATATTACTACTAAAGGAAATGGGTAACAAGCGGCGCAGTGTCATAGTGGTTAGCCCGGTCGCCTCATGGCAAGAAGGTCCTGAGCTTTACATGCGGAGTTTGCATGTTCTCCCCTCGCTTTCCTCCCACAGCCCAAGAACATGTACATTAGGTTGATTGGTGATTCTAAATTCCCCCATAGGAGTGAATGTGAGGATGTGTAGTTGTTTGTCTGTGTGGCCCTGAGATAGACTAGCGACCTATCCAGGATGTACCCCAGCCTGTTGCCCTATGTGTGCTGAGATAGGCTCCAACAGACCCTGTGACTCTGAGTTAAGAAATAAGCAGGTATAGAAGATGAATAAATAAATAAATGAAATTAATAACTTATAGCAAGCTTGCTTTTTACATATGATTTTGACTTTGTCCAAGACTCCACACCTTATTTACATGCATATGTGGCAGATTCCCAGTATGACTAAAATGTTATTTCTGCCCAGCAGTGGTAATTTGTTGGAATCAAACCCACAGTCTTCTGGGTAGCAGTTTATTGCCTCAACCTAAGATAACACCACTTCTTGGCCTATGATCAGTTGTCACTTTCTTTAAAAAGTGGTTTGCATTTGCATATGAAGCAGTCATTAGTGTGTTTTAAATAAAAGGTGTAAAATAGACATAGACCTATTTCTGTTATTGTCTCTATTTAGTTATTCTAGACAAAACAAGCCTTTGGTCAGGTCATTTTACTTTTTGATAGAGCACAAAACAGTAATAGATTTTGGGTCATGACCTGAGGGTTAACGACAACTGTGTGAAGCAAGAGCATTGCTAAAGAGTCAACTAACAACTGAATGAATGTGGATTTATTTTTCTTGCACTTACAAAATTATTTGCATGGTTAAAGCATAAATTATTTTGTAAATAATTCAATTTGTTGTTCTGTTGAAAAATGAAATACAATAAATAAAGTTCCTTAAAGTTTTGGCCATATTTTTGGACAAATGCGTCTCTCTCTCACACACACACAAACACTGTATCCAAACAGTATAATTGAAAAAATTTAAATCCTTTTAAATATTTAAATCTGCAAAAAATCAGACCACCTACTAAGTGTTCTTTAACATTTTATGTCAATGCATAGACACTAATATTAGTACTATATAAACATGACCTTAAATTTATTTAAAAATCCCGGTTCAGCAGCAGCAAAAAATGTGAAACAATTACAGTTAACATTAAGGAGCTAATTTTCATACACATAAAGAAAGACTTCAATCTAATCAGAGATGATTATCTACACATAAAATTGCATGTTGGTAAATTTACAGTTACAGGATTTATGGAAAGTGGTTTTTAAAAAATATTTTTAGAAAAAGGTGGGGCCAGAAAAGTTTCCAAGCTTGGACTTGGGCCTAGGTCTTTGACACCTTAATCCACTACTGAATTTTAGGTTCATCCACACTTTTCTTTCTTGTCTCACCCGAAGGTACCAAAGAGTAGCCTCTAGTGGTGCGAGAATGTAGTTCCTGACATGGTTACACATTCCAATTTTACACAGCATATGCATAATTTACATTATCATCAAAAAGTTCAATCAATATATCAACAATTAATTTTGAAGCACTTTTGTACGTCGCTCTGGATAAGAGCGTCTGCTAAATGCTGTAAATGTAAATGTAAAAAGTTACATACAGATTTACATGTTATAGCTGTTGTTTGACATGTGATTTGGACACATGTCAAACAAAAGAATCAACAAATCAAGTTCTGGGTTGGGGAAAAAAACTGCTCTGTAATCACAGTAAGATAGTTAAGTGAGCTTTGACCAATCACAATCAGCAGCATTTCATTTAAAGTGATTTGTAAAACTAAAATCTTTAGTTAGAAGATTTTATCAGTTCACTCTGAGAGGGTAGTGACATTGTAAAAGCTAATTTCCTAATTATATCAAATACATAAACACTGTCATACGCAGGCCTTTCAGTTGTACAGGCCAAGTATAAAATTGCACCATATTGAATTGGAGCATTCTGTTTTTACACATTTCATAACCTGCAACTTGCAAAATATGCAGCAGAACTGCCCTTTCTGTATGATTTACAGATATGTTGTAGGTAAAAAAAAAAATAAAAAAAATCTTATAAGAATGACATTAACAAAATAGGGCATCTCAGTGCCATAGTAGTTAGAGCGGTCACAGCAGGAAGGTCCCGGGTTCGATTCCCAGGCAAGGGGTCTCTGTGTGGAGTTTGCATGTTATTCCCGCGCTTGTATTACTCCGGATACTCTAATTTCCTCCAACAGTCCAAAAATCATGTACATTAGGTTGATTGGTTGTCCTAAATTGCCTATAGGAGTAAGTGTGTGTGGTTGTTCGTCTATGTGTGGCCCTGCAATTGACTGGCTACCTGTCCAAGGTGTACCTTTGCCTTTCACCCTATGTGCGCTGGGATAGACCCAGGGAATAAGGTTTAAGAAATAATTGTGTATAGAAGATGAAGCGGTGGTCCTGGGGGATGGATGGCTTAGTGGTTAAGATGTTGGACTTATACCAGAAAAACCAGGGGTTTGATTACCACCACCAGCAAGCCACAAGCTATAAGTCTATGTCATAAAGGATTCTTCACCAGTAACATTTAAGTGTTCTTCCTGCACACACACACACACACACACACACACACACACACACACACACACACACAC
>JAOTQW010000002.1:6031961-6046377 GCA_026260075.1 Sisor rabdophorus | reverse complement strand
ACACACACACACACACACACACACACGCACACACACACACGCACACACACACGCAGACACACATATTTACATACAGTTTCACAAACATAATCTGCTGCATTCCCATAAACAGACACACACCTCCATCTACCCCCCCCCACACACACACAAACACACGGCATGTGGGATCAAAGGAGAAGTGGCTCATATTTGCACAGCCAGTCTGAATGCATTCTCATGAGCATGACAGCATTTATGATATTGAGTGCGTTCTAAGATAACATTTTTAACAGCGAGATAAACGCACACAATAACAAAGGACAGGCACACGGACACACCAAACAACTGCATGTGTAAGAGGAGATCAACCCTCAAAAAGTATCAATGGCTGATGTGCTAATACATCTTTTTACACAGTAATAGCTTTTGTAATAATAAGGCTGTGACACATTGAGGGGAACATAAATGACCTTGAGGACGTGAAACGCTACAAACCACACATTTCTGAGATACGCTGTTACTCACACTAAAAGTTATAATATGAGTCTGTATGGTTACATTTCGCTTTTGCCTTTTCAAAGTCAAAGGCTTGTAACTGGCTGCCTGTTAAGGTGATTCAACAAGTACTTTAATTAAAGCATTGTGAAGAGCTCTGCAATGCATGGACCCGGGGTTGAAAATACAAGGAGAAAGGGGTGATCATAAGTAGAGTGCAGAGTGCTTTCAACACACACAAACACACACACACACACACACACACACACTTTTCTGTTTATTAAAAGAAGATTAAGAGCTCTCCTCTCCATAACCCTTCAGCATTAAGCAAGAAAACACCAGACACAGGAGATGCTATGTGAGCAGCACTAATTATCTTTGAAATGGCAGATGTGTGCAGGTGTCCAAAATGTTAGAGTTTTAATTAATTATGATGCCATGCTAATGAAACCCTGTATTTCGTTTTCTTTTTTTTCTTTATCCTGAAACCACTGAGACTTTATATAAGGAATAAAAAAAATTACTGTAGGTGATTAATGGAGAGGAGTCTCACTAAGCTGCGAACACACACACATATATTTTGTGGCAAGTGTAAGGCTAGCGGTTAAGGTGGTCGATTCCACACACAACCAAGCTGTATAAAAAAGAGATAAAATGTAAGTCACTTTGCATAAGGGCATTTGCCAAACGCTGTAAATGTTTTGTGTTCCTATCCTTGAGAGGACCTTTGATTTACTCAACTATTGATGTGGCCAATTAATTGTTACCTATGTTGTAAATTATATTACTGGATTATACTCAATATTTGAAGATAACTAATTTTGCAGTTTTTGTCATACCAACACAAATAGCCAAACTGATTCTCATGTAGACTTGATGAAGTCCCCACAAGTCAGCAACTTATATATCCGGATTTTAGGGGGTGTGGATTTTTGTTTTTGGTTGTTGGGTTTTTTTTCAAGACACACACACACCTTTCTCCTCTATATATAAAGATAGTAACACGCCCAGGTCCATTCTGGCTGGTGGTAGTGATGTTACGCGAGATGAACTTTTAGACATACAGACACACTGTAACGTCAACTTTTCTGAAGCCGTCCATGAGCCTGTGCAGATTTGGATCGTAAGGATGAATTGAATGAAAGTGAAGGTTTTAACGTGAACATGTGTTTAGAGATGTTCAGGACTCACAGCTAGAGCGGGACTGTCAGTGTGACGGCTGGTGACAGCGCGGATGAGTCCTGCTCTCCAGCCCCAGCCCGCCACGCCGCTCGTCTTCAATCCGCCGCTTACGCACAGGACGCGCCGACCCACCAGCTCCATGTCCAAGCCGGGAAAAAGTGGAATAAACACTAGATCCGAGAGATGCACTAACTTCCAGGAAGCGCTACCGTACAATCATTATCTCAAACATCTGGAAAAGACCAGAATCGGAAGATAACGGTGTTGGAATGATCACTGTGACAGAACACCGGGCGTCTCGTTTAAATCCCCGGTTCTCTCCGGCAACAGAGCTGATTTACACTGAGAGTAGTAAGAGTCATTACAGCGCACACACACACACACACGCGCACACACATACACACATACACACACTCTCTCTCTCTCACTCACTCAGTCTCTCACACGCTCAGTTTCTCTGTCTTACTCACTGACTGACACTCACACACACACGCACACACACACACACATTTGTCGTATTCATCCGCCGCGACTAAATCGCGATGTAAAACGCACGCCGCCTGCAGACCGCACACATTGAATGTCTTTGTCCTTCCGCCAGACAGAGTTCATGCGCTGTTAGTCCAAGTCTAACAAAAAATAGTCCGTCCAACCTTTAAAATGATCTCAGAAAACTAATTTACATAGGATTAATATCACAACAAATAAACCAGTGAAAATTTTAAAACAGATTTATTTATTGATTCAGGGACTAGAAAACGATCGGAATAAACATTCACAGTTAACTCCTTACTGACCGAGATCATAAGTGCATGAATATTATGTGTATTTGCATATTTGAATAAATATTTTACCAATTGACCGATGATGTGTATTTTTTTTTACAGTAGTTATCTGATTTTGTTCAGGAAGCTGAAGTATACAGCCTAGCAGCATTACAGCTGTAATAAACTTAACTGTCATTATATAGAAAGAGAATCGTTGTGAACATCCATTACAACATAAGTTAACAATTAGTAAACTTGGTTCACATTTACATTTCTGGCTTTGGCAGATGCTCTTATTCAGGGTGGCACACATTTATCTCCTTTTGTTTTGGTCCTGATTCTGGGCCCAGCAGTGGCAGCATGGTGGTGCCAGGAATTTAACCCATGATGTTTCGGTCAGGAGTTTACTGCTTTTCCATTTCCCAGTTAATTTTCCAGTCGTAGAAAATTTCATAATCTGTTGTAAGACAAAGAAAAATGCTTCAAAACATCACATGACGAGTCACAGCTGTTTCTCAACCACTAATGACAGACATGGCAAGAAACGGTATAGTTGTTTGTTGTTTATTTGTCCACCATGAAATTATAAACAATATGATAGTGTGAGAGGTGGCACGGTGGCATAGTGGTTATCACGGTCTCCTCACAACAAAAAGGTCCTGGGTTCGATTTCCGGGCATGGGGTCTTTCTGTTTGCATGTTTTACCCATGCTTGCGTGGGTTTTCTCTGGGTACTCTGATATTCTTCCACAGTCCCAAAACATGTACATTAGGTTGATCGGTAACTTGCCCATAGGAGTAAATGTGAGTGTATGGCTGTCTGTATGGGGCCCTGCGATGGACTGGTGACCTGTCCAGGGTATAACCCCTGCTTTTTCCCTATATGCGCTGGGATAGACCCTTGTGACGCCGAATTAGGGAATAAGTGGGTATAGAAGATGAATTAATTAATGATAGTGTGAATAAACATACAAATCTATATGGATATAATTTTTTTCAGCAAGTATGTTTATATATAAATACAAATCTACAATGAGTGTGGTTGTTCGTCTATGTGTGGCCCTGCAATGGACTGTTCAAGGTGTACCACTGCCTCTCTCCCTGAGTGTGCTGGGATAGGTATAGAAGATTTGGTCAAACTTTGGGAAAAAATATCACTTTTTCACTTATACTCATTTTTAAACCCATAAATCTTTTTTGTAGTTACAATTACACCTGCTACAACCGGCTAATTTTTTACCATGACAATATTTATTTATGCATTCATTCATCTTCTATACGTATCCCAGCACACTCAGGGAGAGAGGCAGTGGTACACCTTGAACAGTCCATTGCAGGGCCACACATAGACGAACAACCACACTCATTGTAGAATCACCAATCCACCTAATGTACATGTTTTTAAGAGTGTGAGAGTAAATCAGAGAACCAGGAGAAAAGCCATGCAAGCGCAGGGAGAACAGGCACAGAAAGCCTCTTTGACCCTCGGCCAGGATTCGAACCCAGACGACCGTGCTAACCACTACAACACCACATTATGTGCGAATGAATACAAGCCTGTAGGGTACTGGGGACTATTTGTCTATTTGAGATATTCTACACACTTGCACTAGCATTCCTTCGTCTATAGTTACAGCACATCAACTTCCATCAGTTTTCATTAACGCGTTATAATCTGATAAACACAATTGCCTACAAAATCATATTTACATTGTTTACAGAAATTTTAACCTAAAAGAAGTTCATGTATTTTAACGTAATCCTAATTTTGACACGCACTATGACGCGCATACGTCATTTGCTGATGTAGTTACTTTATATGCGCCAAGGTCTGAAATGTAATAACGATTATAACCGCTAGATGTCAGTTTCCAAAGTTTTGGATTTTGTCACGTCTCTACTGCGTGATTATTAGACCAGATGTAGTTATTTTGCCCCCTGGTGGTGATGGCTTGGTTGCACAATTTTTACTATTACCTTAATGAAAAAAAAAATAGAACTAGGATATGTCTGTTTAGCATTATAAAGGTTATGTTAACCAAATAATCCATTTATAGATTAAATGATAATTTAATTGATTAATCGATTAATTAATGAATCAAATTTCTGAATGTCTTTAAATGTTGGTTATTTTAGAAAAATATCTACACAATATATTGAAGCATTCGATTGTAATTCTTAGTCCAAATATATAAACAGACACACAGGGGTACACCCTGAACAGTTCGCCAGTCTACCGCAGGGCCCACGCATAGACGAACAACCACACACACACACACACACACACACACATGCAAACTTCGCACAGAAAGACCCCAAGCCAGGGATTCAAACCCAGGACTTTCTTGTTGTGAGGCGCCACCGCGCCGCCCTATTATTATTATTTCAGTAAAGTAAAAATGAAATAATGGTTAAATAGTGGTTAGCAGGATCGCACCACAGCGAGAAGGTCCCAGGTTTAATTTCCCTTGCAAGGGGTATTTCTGTCCGGAGTTTGCACGTTCTAGCCGCGCCTGCGTAGGTTTATTTCGGGTACTCCGGTTTCCTCCCACAGTCCCAAAATCATGTACATTAGGTTGATTGGTGATTTTACATTCCCCGTAGGACCGAGTGTGTGTGTGTGGCCTGTTATGGTCTGGCGATCTGTTCGGGGTGTTATTTAAACAACTGAAACCTTTATACTGTCACCGAATAGATCCAACGGAGAACAGAACGTTTCCATCCGCGTAATGACGTCAGCTCGAGTCGGTGGGCGTGGCCTGGGTGAAGATCACCTCCACCTCACCTCCTTTCTTCACTTCAGACGTTGGATTTCCTGTGGAAGGTAAACAAATGGAACGCCAAACATATAACAAATGTCAAATGAATCAAAATGTAACCCGCAAGCGGGTAGTTAAAGAACCAAAATGCCTGGACAGAAAAGAAAATACAACGTTCGTTTTCCACCCGTGAGTAACAGCAGAGGTTTGTTGGTAATTTGGCCGTTTGTCAGTACGTGAAATCTCTCGTGTTCCTCCGTCTGCAGGGTCGCATCAAGAAAATCATGCAGAAAGACACCGAGGTGGGCAGAATGGCCACTGCTGTTCCGGTTCTTATATGTATCCTTTAAACAGCACTGTTAGCTACACCGTTGCTCTACCGAATAAACGTTCATTAGAAGAAAAGTGAAGGGGCATAACTTCGGTTTAGTTCCTTGACTTGAAGCTAAGCTAAAGCTCTGGAAATGTTCTTAAAGTCGTTGCTCACCAAGACTAGCTCAATCACTCAGTCCAAGAACAGCAGAGTCATGTCCATCAACCACATGTGAGTGATTACACATCGCATTCAAAAATGTAAAAAAAAAAAAAAAAAAAAGTAAAGCTTACTTATCCCTACACAGGCCTGGTTTTAGGTCCGATTGACAGGGGGCCACAGAGAAGTGGGGTGGTAGGGAGCTTTTTTCTCAAATCAAATATTGTTAAACTTGCACTCCTCTGAAATTTTAGCAAGAAAATGTCAAAAACCAAATTTTGCCTTTACAAGTAGGGGAAGGGGTGGCCTAGTGGTGTTGAACTGATACCAGTAGACAGGGGATCGTTTCCCAGCACGCCACCACTGTGGGCTCCTGAGCAAGGCCCTTAACCCCTCAGATAGCTCAGTCGTAAGTTGCTCTGGAAAAGGGCATCTGCCCAATGCTGTAAATGTAAAAGTTTTGGTTTTTTTCTTGTTCAGACCCATGGGTGGGTCAACCATATAATAGGGTGGCCCCTATCAGGCTTGGCCCATCTTGTGACCTGATGCTGTAGATCCAGGCCTGTCCTTATGTTCAGTTGTTCATAAGCTTAATTCTTCTTCTATCCCACAGGAAACAGTGCATTGAGTCTGAAAAGCTGTTTGACTTCCTGAAGGAACTTGCAGAACAGGCCTGCGGCTCATCAGCCACCAAAGAGAGCAAAGCTAGGGGGAAGTGTTTAGGGCACAGGTACATAATCCAACTTTTAGCTGTGAAAAAGTTCATGCAGTAGAAATAATCAGTCACTCTAATCGTATGATCTTTTCTTACATTTTAGAAAGAAGTGGCACATGTCTATCAAAACCAAGCCACCAGATGAGGAGCTGCCCAAGAGGTGTAATGCTGAACTGCCAGACTCCTCTAGTGTAAGAAATACGTTTGTCATACCTAAAGCGTTATACAACATGTGAAACGTCTGATCTTGGTTAACACTTTAGCTTCTCGACTGTGCAGGTTTTAATTCTGTTTAATGTGTCTTAGGTACTATAGATTAAATTTGCTTGTCTGGTGTTTAATTTTTCTCCCAGGAGTCTGAGCTTGTCATCTGCTTGGAGACACCATCACCCTGATAACAGCTGTTGATGAAGAGAATCCTGCTTCTAAGATACATTCATCATCTCTACTGCATGATTACACAGGCGCAGAACTCTTGAGATCAATTTATCTGACTGTCAAATAGGTATTCTCCATGTTTCATCACCTGTATTATAATTGATTTTCATTATCATGGCATAATCACACTTCTATCTGTAGCTCACCTCAGTGAAACTGCAGCAGTATTTATGAACACCCAACAAATGTTTCTTTTAAAATTCCCCAGAAAAAAATGTCAGTCTTGCTAGATAAAACTAAAATGTAGGGATAAGTAAAATGTGATGACTATTAAAAAATATATGTGTGGAAATGTTTACCAATTTAGTATATTTTAATCCTTGTAAGGAATATATGACTTTATTTATAAAAGGGAGATTTGTTTTCTATTCTGAGCACAACTGCTACTTTTTCTTTACCTCTGTTGGATTCATAACTGTTGTTGTCGAACATGTTCCCAAGCTAATGAAATATCAGTGTTATCCACCCTACCGCTCCTTAACCAATTTAAATGTGCTATTGATGATTCAGAAGAGAACGGGCTTTTCAAAGAATAACACACAACAAAAGAATGTATTTTATAACTATAACACTAATGTTTTAAGGTTTGGAGTAAAGATATTTTGTGGATGTTACATGATGATTTAAAGCAATTTTCTGGTCTTACCCAATCTTAAACAAATTACTAATACAATACAACCAGCAAAAAACAAGTGTTATTAAAAAAAATAGTTGTCATTTAAAAAAAACTTGCACGCATTATTTCATCTGTTTGTAACCAATGATGCTTAGGTTGAATAAATAAAATTAGATTTCTATAAACCTAAAGGTGTTTACTTGCTAAAAACTGAACTTCTTAATAAACAACCTTGGGTAATTTTTTGGGCCCGTCCAGCATGATGTCTATATCTATAACATGGTGTACTAGCAAAACATTAGAATCAATACAGAAATCAGTCATATGGGAGAAACATGTCTGCTTGTAAAATCCAATAGTTAAAAGATTGGGTCTTTCTTTGATTATGAATGTTTTAAGCAAATATCACGTCAATTATATTACGATTTGATCTTACGACAAGCATTTGAGGGTAATGTCTTATCAAAACAGAAAAATATTTACGCAAATCAATTAATTTATTGGGTTAACAGTTTGTTCTGCTTTTCTCAGTCCTACATAACACAAGGCTTTGCCATAGAGCCACAAGTTAAACTCTTGATCCGAAGAAGGCACTAATCATGTTTGCCCCTGTCCAGACAAGGTCAGGAGGTGAGAGTGCCAAATGTAGATCTTACTGCGCTACAATAAAAACGTTTTACACATATATGCAGACAATTACACGATAAGAACGACTGTCTTACCGCATGTAAATCAAAATTTCTATACAGTATCTTTAGTTATTTTTGGATGTTCTTTTTTTGTTTTCAAACACAAGAAACAAAGAATATGGTGCAATGTCTGTTTTTCAGTAAAGTCACATTCCAGGTGCTCATGTGTATATAGTGAGAAAAAAAACAAACGAACAAAAACAAACAAAGAAAACAGCCAAAATTACGTGATGGTTACAGTTAGAGTTCAGCAGAGTCGTGCACCAAAGCCAAATGTCTGTTTGAT
Source organism: Sisor rabdophorus (assembly GCA_026260075.1). NCBI lineage: Eukaryota > Metazoa > Chordata > Actinopteri > Siluriformes > Sisoridae > Sisor > Sisor rabdophorus. The sequence continues at coordinate 6,037,979 of JAOTQW010000002.1, read as the reverse complement.
GGCCTGGCAGTAATACCTCTGCCAGCCTTCTCGTGTGCGGTCCTCTTCACTCTCTGGCACAGCTCGACACTCGATATTTAGCAGCGTCTCATTGCTCTTGTCTATGAAACTCAGTGTCACTGTCGCATAGTGCTCTACATTCCAACGTAAACAAGACATAAGAGTCAAAGTGAGGAAATGGTGAAAAACTTTTAGGCAACATTTGTTAATTCTGCAAATAAAAGACAAATAGGATGCAAAACATGATACTTGTTATTTAGATATATGGTTAGAATTTCTGTGAGGTTGTAGTCGATGAATAATAATAATAGATGAATAATTGTTCTTGCTTTTATATTCGTTTAAAAAAAACAAGGCTTAATTTGAATAATCACATATTACATTTCTACTGAACAAAGTTGACTACTAATCAATCAAAGTTAACAGAAGCAACACATAATACCAATGCTGCCTTCAGCATGTACACCAAATTTGGGCCTCAAACCTTTATTATACTGTTGGAAATATTGGTGATGGTAATATTTTTCGATGGCTTGAACATATCATCTGCATTTAAAAAGCATATTATGGCAAAATCTTTCAATATGAATTTTCTCCATTAAAAACTGTTTTTCCTCCAAACAAATGTGTAGATTCTTGTACTTATTTGAATATTTTCAGTCATGTCTACAATTAATCAGTAAATTCTTTAATAACAGAGGACAATCAGGACATGCATTACTTAATTTGGAACCATGTCCTCCTGACTAATATAGAATGCAAAAGTGTTTATGAAATTTTTTTTTCCACTTACCACTTGGCCATGTGTTGTACCTCCACTTCATTACTATCTTCTCTTCAGGAACCTGTTAAGATCCCAGAGAAAATTTCAGTCATTTAATTTTCATGAGATGATTAGATTGCATACTGTATATATTTCAAGCAAAAATATTATTCCATAATTGCCTGCAATCATGCAAAAAAAAAAAAAAAGAATTACCCCTCCCCCAAATGTATAAGTAAACAGATAGAGCAGGACAGTAAGAGAACATTTATGCTTTTAATCTGTATGATAAAATGCTTGATTCTTTAGGGAAAAGGCTATTCCTGACTAAAGCCGTGAAATAATTAATACATTTTATGATATAATAAACATAACCGAATGAATGCACTTAACAGTCAGTTACCGTAAAGCAGCTGCTCAATAGGCTACCTTTCATTTAAAAAATGAGCAGGAACATTTTGGCAAAATTGTTAAAACATTGTGCCCAACCTGCGATCACTGATGTGAACAACAGTAACCTTGCATAACTTCAATTAAAAATTAGCATGGCCACATGTTAACATGGAAGACAGATGCACAATATGTTTACAAGTAGTGTACAGTGTTTGTGTAATTGTTTCCTTTCACAGCGCCTCCCTCTGGTTACATGAACTCATCACTATTACATTAGCACAAACATGGGGATTTTAAAAAAAAAAAAAAAAAAAAAAAAAGAAAAAAATATTTACAACACAAGCTAGTCAGTATTCTATCATGAAATCAACTGAGAGAGTAATCGAAAAATAATGACTCAATCCTAATATGACCTAATCTTGATTTGTTAATCTGAGTTTATTGAAATGGATTCTTACCAGTTCCTGGAACTCGCCCAATACATTTCCATTGAACAGGCGGAACTTGCCTCCCTTATCTGGCTCGACTACAGCAGCCGTGTGTGTAAATGCCTGCACCATCTACACACACACACAAACACACACACACACACACACAAACACACACACTCGGGAAATGCACTATAAAGAGCACTTTCAGTGTTCCAAATGTTAATACTGACCTCCTGATTGAGGAAAACTCTAAAGAGCTCCTCTGGCGAGGTAAGGAAAGTCTCTTTCAGTGAAAACTTGCAGGTGGGAATCTTTACTCCTGTGCAGGGAGGAGCAGCTGTACTGCCTGAACCAATCTGTATGTACCATCAAAACACCATTTAGATAAGACAAAGATTTTGTTGTGTTAAATAATAACACAATTTAGAAAAGTGCCATTAGAAAATATCCACACCTACCAGGGTTTTGTCTAGCTTGACCTTTGCCTGAGAGGTTGACTGTTTGGTCACGCCATTGGCCGTGGGTAAAATCATGCCCTGTGTAAACTCTGCAAATGAACCATCAGAATAATTTTTATTACAATTCACACAAACAGTGTAAGGCTAAAATATTGAATAACTACTAAACTCAAAATTCCTATTTAGTGTACGTTATTTATTTAATTTCTCATTGAACCAAAACTTAAATAACAATACCATATTTTTTTAAAGAAAAATAACTTTAAATCAAATGTTCAAATGATTCATGACTCGTTATTAGTTTCATTTGTTGTGTTTTATTTTATGTAAGTTTATTTTATGCATGTTTTATTTTTTATGCAAGTTATTTAAACTTTCCTTGTTTTATGCATGTTGTGCCATGCATAGAACCTTAAGATACTCATTGCAAAAGGACCCCTACTGGCACTATGTTAAATTAGATGGTCTGAGATTTTGACTGATTTGCTTTTGCTGTCTTCTAGGAAACTTTAATATTTAATATTTATCTGCACATGTTGCCCTCTAGTGTCTCTTTAGTGTAATCGCAGCACAATACTGCCTACAAAAAAATCTCACTATAAAAGTGCCACACTAACTAACCTGTTTTGAGAAGCTCAATGTAGCTGCTCAGTGCTTCACGGATGCAGTCTGCTCCGTCTTTTTGCATCAAAGTGAAGAGGGGTGTGTCAGGTTCACCTTTACAAAGAGACACACTGATCTGTTGCCACAACCCCCCCCCAAAAAACCCACAATTAAACTGCTTGATAAACAAGAGAGAGTTATTTGAATAAATAAAGCACAATTTTTATGAACAGATTTTGCAGGCAAAAATGATCAACATATAATAAAGAGGTGGTGCTTTGGACACTAGTAGAACTTACATCAAGGTCCTCTTTATCATTTTCATCTGAAAGGTTTGGAACTTCGATCTCTCCTTTGTATTTGATTCCTGACTTTGAGGTCCCTAAAAACAAATGTAAAAGTGGCGTATAATTAATCTAATAATGAAAATCTGGAAAATAAGCATTACAGATATTTTTTGCTCTATTTGAACCTGTATATTTCATGTTTTTAATTGTTCAACTTATCTAGAGAGTGAACTAAGGATAGGCATTTGATTAAATTTTCCTAATTGGTTGATTTATTAAATCTTCTATAACTGCTTATTCCCTGATTTGGGGTCACAAGGGTCTGCTGGAAAATATCCCAGGGCGATAGGTAGTACACCCTGGACAGTTAGCCAGTCAATCACTGGGCCACAACAACTTACTCCTATAAGCAATTTATTAATTATCAAACAACCTTATATACATGTTTTTGTACTGGAAACCGGAGTACCCCTAGTATCTCCGCACAGGAAGACCCCTTGCCCGGGAATCGAACCTGGAAACTTCTTGCTGTGAGGAGACAGTGGTAACTATTAAGCCACCACCTGCAGATTTTTTCCTTTTCATTTTGTCACAAGAAAATTTTCAATTTATTTTGAAAATCTAATATAGTTACAAAATCTGAACTGGTCATAAAGACCTGCAGTGTAAATGTGGTAAAAATGTTAAACTTAGTTTTACTATTTTGCACTATTTCTGGTAGCTGTAGTGTGATTATGGCAGCAATACACCTTTATGCATGTCTTGTTCCTACCTTTCCACTTGGCCTTCAAATTCCACTCGTAGAAGAAGATGAGCTTTCCCTTGCGATTGTTAATAGAAGCCTCCCCCTCCACCTTGCTCACCTCAGTGATTTCACATTTGCCTTCATCATTTTCTACTTGCAAGCCCACCAGAAGCTCTTTTAACTTCTCGGATGACCAGTTTGTGGCGTCCCTCTCTGTCCTGATAAAGACAGCAGCATTTCGCGTTTATAAATCATATCACAGATAAATGGACATAGTTTACATCAGCACTTGATGTACTATGAATCTTAAATCAAGTACTGACTTAAGTGTAATATTAGCATTGCCACACTTACATTCATTACACATTTTTGGTGTTTCGCAGAAATAATTCTTTCTTTATTTAAAGCAACTTTAAGCTTACTTATAAGCAGTTTAAGACACTTTATTATTATTTTAATTATATATAGCATATGCAGGACACAGTAAAAAAATCCAAGAGTAACTATATCCTATAAAATAAGATCTTTAAAAAAATTCTCTTTTACTTTTTAAAATTATTTTTTAAAATGCACTTTAAAAAAGTCCAACAAATTTTCTAATGATAAAGTGTTTTACAGGTTTTTTTTATTGCAGAATTGGCATTTTGGAGCATCTTTTCCTTTAATTAAATGTCCATGTGTCAGTCTGGTGTGACATATACGGCATCTTGAATAATTTCTTCCTCTTGTGAGTTAAAAGAAAAGATTTCTTTTCTTCTGTAGGCTGAATTCTATTTTAGAATAGACACTGATTCTATTTTACTTGTCAGTTTCCTTGGATGTACTTGTTTGTGTTTCTAGGTCCGAAAGTGGGATTTTGCAATCTTTAACTCCTCTCGTAGGAGCAGTTTTGGTGATGTGGGAGAGTATTTGCGATCTTATTATTAATCAGATTCAAATTGATGCAGAGATTATTTTTCTGTTAAAATTCAGATTATCTTCTATTCTGGGTGATTGTGTCAAGGTTTAGGGTTTCAATATGTGATATAATGCATACTCCAGTAACGGTCTGATATAGTTGGGTCTGGCTTTAAACAAATGTAGAAATTAAAGTTGGAAGATTGGAAGAGTTTCAGACCTCTAAACAATTGAGGGGAAGGTTCATTCGCTTCTTCTTCTTCTTCTCCTTTCGGCTGCTCCCATTTAGGGGTCGCCACAGCGAATCACTTGTCTCCACCTAGCCCTATTCATTTGCTTCTATAAGCTATATATAAGCTTTTCAGAGGTGAAGTTCCAGACAAGACTGTTATTTACCATTCTCTTCACACAGGCATCTTGTCAACGCTATAGGTCAGTAATTGCAGGGGGTCTGTATGTTATTTACCGGGTTTTGGTATTGGAGATAATAACTACTTCTTGCCAAGATGATGAAATATTTCCATCCATCTCCAGATATTATTAAAAATCTCTAGGAGGATGGAGAGGGCCATTTGGGGAAGATGCTTCAAACTGAGTGCACTTTATCAGGTCCAACTGCTGTAGCCTGGGAACACTTTATTTGGAGTTTAAATATTGGCACTTCATTTCTGGAAGCGAAATTTACTTCTATTATTTTCCTGTTGTATTACATTTTTTTGAAGTAGAAGAATGCTTTCTAAAGATTTTCATCACAAACACCCACAACAAATTGGTAATTATTCAGAAAGTTAGGTCAATGGCAGAGAATGATGCATGTCCAGGATGTCAATGCGTTTACAAACCATCATTTAAAAGGCACAGAACATTTTAATTGATTCGTTTTTCTATTTTCTTTCCCCCATGAGAATAAATAGACAGGGAATCTGTTCTACAAGATCTCAAAAATCTTGCTGTGATACTTTAGATTCTGGGGTAAATAGACAGAGCATAAAGTAATGGTTTGTGCAAAGTTACTCAAACTGCTATCACTTGTAGGTGTATGTTTATCTCAATACAGCTATAGATGACATTGTCTCTTATTAGTATTGGTGTTTTGCCAGAGGGGTGATAAATATTTGCGTTGTAAGAGTTTAAAAATGTAACATGTTTCGAAGATGTATTAAAATCAAGAGTAGTGGGTCTTCTGGAAGCAGAATGCCAAGGGCTGGTGAGTATAAGCAAGGCAAAACTGCCTTTTGCCCCACAGCAACTACACTTAAATACAAAGCTCTCCATTTTCAAGTAGGTAAGACAAGTGACTGCACTTTGGTTTTGGTAGGTAAAACTAGGTAGTGTAATGTGTGTGTGATAAAGATTTCATTTGTGTGTGTGTAGTTGTTCTATGTATTGGTATTAGAAAATGGGTTCGAATCCCGTGCTCGGGGTCTTTTTCTGCGGATGT
>JAOTQW010000002.1:6016277-6031861 GCA_026260075.1 Sisor rabdophorus | reverse complement strand
AGGGTGTACCCCCTGCCTTCCGCCCTATGTGCGCTGGGATAGGCTCCAGCAGACCACCGGGAATAAGCGGGTAAAGAGGATGAAATGAACATTTTGACCCGTTTTTTATTTGACACGATACCTAGATTTTAAAGCATGGTTGAAATATTTTGGGGTCAGGAGCTACATTTTGCAGAGATGCAATAATGTTTCGGAACAATTGTGACACAATTGCAATCACATTTAACAAATGTTAAAAACGTGCCAAAGCAATTAAGAACTTAATCAACTTTGTTGTTGAAGAACCAAGGGGAAGTCTGTTTACTGCCTCATTATAAAATTGTATATAAAAAAATGTATATCACTTTATTGTTTTACACAGTCAGTGTGTGTCATCACAGCAGGCTTTTCCTGCCATGATGATTTCTCAGTCTTAATCTGAGCCACTGCTGAGAGATCTGGTATAAGTAGCTTAGGTCAATATAGGGTGTTGCTGAAATTTTGAAGAATAGCCTAATTTCATATATTACACACTTTGAGCACCAAGACATCTAGATTTGCCAGTTGATGTTATTGGGATTGTTCTCTTTTTGTAAAAAAATTATGTATTACAATGATTGAAAAAATTCACAATGTGTGAAATATTTACTTTGAAAGCTGATAAACTGGTACATTTTACAACCAAGAATTTGTCCACTGCATACTGTACATTCTATTAGCTGAGCAATCAGAATGTTTGTGTCCCCGGCAGGTTTGGATTTTGCATGTTCTCTGGCTTTTCTCAGTTGAAAAACATGTGTTAGGTTAATTGGTGATTTTAAATTGCTCATAGGAGTTATTTTTCTGTATGTGACTCTGTAATTAAATGATGACTTGTCAAGGCTGTACCCCAACTTTTCACTAAATGACAGCTAGGATAAACTCCAGCAGATCCCCATGATCTGATTATGTATAAGTGATTATAGACAATGGACGAATAATAAAATAACAATAATACCGTAGTAATCGTATAATAATAAAATAGCAATTTTTATTTTTTAATGTGTGTCACATAAACACAATGTTTATATAAACACAATGCTCCAATATCGTCCTGTATGTTTTCTGTTAGTATTTTTCTTTGTCTAAGCACAATCTTTTATATTAATTCATCACAATGTTAACATTAAAGCCTACATTTAGGACTGTTGGCACATTAGCTGTTTTGCTGTTCATTTCATTTAAATTGCAAAAAAAAAATATTTTTTTATAAATGCACTTGTAATATTTGTGTTTACAGCAGCATGCGGGGGAAATGAGCAGCTTCTGCAATTATTCTCCTTAAAATAATATTTACTGAGCCTTCATACCATATATCAAGAAAATGTTTTGGTAAATCATTTTGGATAAAATAAATTAACAGGAAAAAGAATGAGCATAGATTTAGTTACCAATCTTGCCACATGTCATACTTACCTCATGTTTTTGGTCAGAAGTTGCTCTTTTCTGAAGGAGTAGGTCTGCGGTATCATCAGTATCTTCAGTAAGACCTTATGTTAAATTTTTCCACTCCCCAAAGTTGCTGCTGTTCTTGTGATCCTCGTCCCATTGTTCAGAGCTGCACTTGGACCAGCCCTCATACACTTGCACGTTATAACTCCAACATGCCTAAAGATAATTTACTAAATTCTTCAAGTTTCGCCAGCAGTAGCAGATGATGTGATCATCTATCTCTTCTCATAGTCTTTTATTTAGCAGAAGTATAAACAACTCTCCTGTAATAAGTACATGTCTGTTTTTCAGTCAGTGCTCTTTGGTGTGAAGGTCAAACCTTTTGTTTTTCGTTACTCTACAAATGTCAGATGTGGTGGGAGGTTCTTTCGAGTAGAAACAAAACAGGAAGTAGCTGTTGTATTTCATCTGAACACATCAAGACAACACTTTCCTCTGACTGCATAAGCTCCTACAATATCTTTTCATTAGGGTCAAATTTTTAAGAATAGAAGACAGAAGTAAATAGAGATGCAGTGGGGATGCACTGGAAAGTGATTAATGAATTATTTTTGTTTTAGTTAAAACACAAGCTATTACCTACACAAGCTAAAATAACTACTAAAAACCTATGGAATAAATAAATGGTGGCTAAAAAAATTCAAGATATATTTTAAATGTTTAATAATACAATAAATCAAACCTGAGTTAGTCTGAATTCTGTGTAGATTCATCAGTTATTTATTATCAGTTATTAGGTAATCAAGGTAATCATTAAGCCATTTATATCAATCATATTCAGAAATACATTTTTTTATACTAACGATGTCCACTAGAGACAACCAAAGTGAATTACATTGCAGCGAACAAAATGCTGCAATAGAAATTTGGAACAAGCCGAATAGATTTCATTTTAATAAATAATAGCCCAGCAGTGAAATAGTTTGACTAGTTTGATGTATTGTATTCGTTAGTTATTACCTATTTTGAAATTCCATCTAAATTCTAATAAAAAAACAACAGTTTAAGCAGTCCAACTCAAAAATATAGAAGACTTGAAGACTTGTGCATGTGGGTGCCAATGCTATAATCCACTACCACTACCATACCACTTATCATTTAATTATCTAATATCTGTTTATTCCTTAATTTTAGGATTCATCTGGGGTTTAATAGTAAGATAGATGACATCATGATTTAACTTTTTCTATAGTATTATGATTGTAAGTGTCAGTTCCTGTCAGTAGTTTAAGTCAGGTGTAAAAGCCTTCAGAAACAATTATACTATAGAAACTATATTAAAAAATAATAAAAACCATTTAAACTATACAAAAACATAATAAAACAACTTGAAGTTACAGAGAAAAAGAGACATTTCATGTATTGAGGGTGAAAACCATTCATTCAAGAAACCCTGTTAAAACTCCAAAACCTCTACACTACAACCACAACTGTAGCACATACATCATCTGGAGCAGTTTAGAATCAATATTTATCTAATAACATCACAAGAACAAAAAGGATATAAATAAATAAATATACAATACATTTAAAGGCTGTAAGCCAGGCACTCTGTCACCAGCTAGTTATCTTCTTGGTTGGCCAACCTTTTTTTTTTTTTAAAAACAGATTTTAATATTTTCGAGACCAAGTCAATATTTTCTCAGTCAGTTATTATGGGTGCAAAAATTCTTATTCACCTGTTTCGGTAGCTGAACTGGGCTATAACAGTCTTACTTTAATTGACAAATCAGAGGACAGAAAGATAGCGATGTCATTGGAGGTTAGCTAGAGAGCTCTAGAGATTCAAATTTGAAATCCAATTGTTAAAGAAACAGTCTTTAAAAGATTTTTCAATTAGCAATCTAACACTGCTTATACAGTTTAAATTACGAGGGCACTAATGATTCTGAAAGCTTTGGACAGATTACATTAACATGACAGCACAAAGAAACTGAAAATTAATTGGACGAAAAATCTAACACACACACATACTGGAAGTAGTGCAGCCAAGGGAAACACTACAAAAAGAGAATAAACTATTGGGAGTAAATGAATACAATTTAATATAACTAAAATTTGTATATACTTGTAAGCGTGATTACAGTACATCAGTTTTTCTGATTTATAGGTTTCTTCAAATTAATCAATAAAGCTGCTGTTTCTAACCTTCAATGCCTTTATTTATTCTGTTGCTTTTGTATTACTTATTTATTTATTATAATTTGTCATGTAAGAACTGTGCCAATGTTGTCCCTAATTATGTTTAACTTTTTTCTTCAAACCGTTTTTATGATTAAACTTTAAAACTGCCAGGGCCCAGATTCTGTGGAGGTCAGCTAAGTTCTTTAACCTTGGAAAGCATTATATTTAACATTTCTGCATAGACATTGTTGACCCATTCAGGTCCAAATGCTCCAGAAAAACTATAGGACTGCAGCAAACAAAGCATTGTTGATAATTGTGTGGTTTAAATTGTATGGCAAAACAACTACATATAGAAAAAAGCATAAAAAGGAGAATAAAGAGCCCTTTATTTTAGACAAGCTGTAGGTTTAATAAATCACACAAATGATACAGATTAAAAAATAAGATGGAAAGGATTTTATAGTCTAATGATGAGACCAGATAGACACCTCAATACCTGACAGAACTGTTTATATGTATGTGCCTCACACAAACATGTCCTGAAAGTTAACCAACAGACATAAATCTCTACATGGAGAAAAGCAAATGACTTCAGTATGACTGTAACTAGAGGTTGAAAGGATATCATTTTGCCAGAATCCTGTTAGAGAGGTACTTCTGTTAATAACTACGGCCGAATAAGGTATAGTACTGGGCTGGCTCTTTGCCACTGACACACATCTGCCCTGGCTGAAGGGTCTTTAGTGGTTGGAAAGGGATGCACAGGCTCTTGGCTCCCATTGAAGGAGCACCTGGCTCCAGATCCTGATCCCTGTGGGCAGAAAACAGAAAGCCCATTAGAGACAATCAGACACTGTACAACATCTTCCTGTTCTCATGAAAGGATGACGAGTAATCGCGGTCAAGATTAGATAGTGCTAATCTCTTACTTTGCAGTGGTCTTCTTGATCCAGTCCTCACATTCAATACCTCCACAGAATGGAATCTGTACAATCTGGATCCAATAAAATACAGTTAGTCATTACTTGCTTATAATTTAAATAAGACATAGCTCTGTTTAAATAAAATGCATACCTTTCCCTGATCTAGTTCTTTCTGAAACTGCTCCATAGTATCAACTGCAACCATGTGGGATTTCAGATCATTAGAAGCCCTTAAATGACAGAAATAGTCTTTTTAATTATAGGGAAATTATGAACATTTATATAGGTATATAATTATGATGCTAAATAGTAATTAGTTGGATACCATTTAAAGAGGTTTTCCTGAATTTCCTCGAGAATTTGCATGATTTTCTTTTCAAGATTCCCATCTGGAAGGATGATTTTCTCTCCTGTGTCTCTTCTTACTGCCACACACTGTTTCTGCTTCAGGTCCTTGGGTCCAACCTCCAAGCGAATTGGTACACCCTGTATTGAAAATAAATAAATAAATAAAATTGTGCACATGCACGCACACAAGCATTTATGACATTTATCTAACCAAGTGGTTCAGGGCCCTGCTCAGGGGCCCAGCAGTGCTCAGAAATAAATCACCAATCAGCAGTCCGAATACCTTAACCAGTAAGCTAACACTTTTCCCAGAATATGCTTACCTTTAGTTCCCAGTGGTTGAACTTCCAGCCAGGCGAGTAGTTATCACGCAGATCAGACTTTACCCTGATTCCAGCTTTTTGCAAGCTGGAGAGATACTTGGAACACTGAGCCAATAAGAGCTCTTTCTCAGCCTCAGACAGTGTGACTGTGATGCCACAGGGAATAATGATTACCTAAGAAAGCAAACAATGAACATGAAGTTCACAAGTTCACAAGCATTTAAAAAAGCTCTGTAGTAGTTTGTACCTGCAGACAGGCCACTCTGGGTGGCAGCACCAGCCCCATGTTGTCTCCATGCACCATGGTCAGGACTCCAATCGTGCGTGTAGTGATACCCCAGGAGTTCTGATAAGCAAGCTGTTTCTCACCAGGCATCTTTGGATCTTCAAACATTATCTCAAACATTCTAGAGAAGTTCTGGCCCAGGTGATGAGATGTAGCACCCTGAGAAATCACAAAGCAACATATTTAAAGTTTTATACACCAACTTAAATGAACATTTATTGGAAATCAATGTATATAATTTATATAATAAAACATAATTACATATATTTTAATTGCAATGTATTATGTATTATGACCAAAAAAGTGAAAACCAACCTGAATGGCTCTTCCACTGGCTGAGATATAGGCCTCTATTGTTGTAGTGTAGTCACCTCCCGCAAACTTCTCTTTCTCGGTTTTCCTACCTTTAACCACAGGGATTGCCATGAGCTCCTCATACACCCGTGCATACAAATCCAAAATCTGTAAAACCTGTTTTCACAAAAATAAACATACATGCACAGATTGTAGAAGCTTTTATTTACAAAAGTAACAGCAGTATCATAATGTCTCATGTCTAACCTCCTCCTCAGCCTCCTCTTTGGTGGCAAAGGCTGTGTGTCCCTCCTGCCAGAGAAACTCTCTGGTCCTAAGAAAGGGCTGGGGGTGTTTGAATTCCCATCGCTGAACAAAAGAGATAGAAAGAGAATTAGCAGGCAAAATTCTATTATAAGTTTATAAACTGAATCAGACAACCACATTTGACATGACTTTTTATTTATACTACTAATTATACTACGGTTGATTCCCAGCACAACCACATTGCTAATTTAAGTCGCTCTGGACAAAAGCATCTGCCAAATGATGTAAAAATAAAAAAACAACAACAAAAAAATCCCAGCAAAACATTACCAAAACCAGTACTAAAAAAAGTTTTATAAACCCAGTGTGGATTTATTTTATCAGTTATTTTAAAATGGGTCAATATGTAATGTAATGAAATAATTGTGATTTACACTTACAACAACATTACACCACTGGTTGAGTTTAATTGGTAGATCTCTGTGTGACTGGACCCATTTGGCATATGCGGGGTACATTACTAAAAAACAAAGACAAATATCTTTTACCAAGATATTTTTTTTGATGTTGCATAAAAGCTTGTTTAATGGCCATCATGTGTCTCACCTGTCTCGCTAGTTGGACGAACAGCAATAGGCTCTGCAAGTTCTGTTTTCCCTGATCTGGTCACCCATGCAACCTGGACAGAGAAGAGATCAAAATTGACAGCTCTTCTACCAAACACTTCTCACTGTTTGAAACATGTCCATACCTCAGGAGCAAAGTCAGCGATGTGAGTCTTCTCCTTCTCCAGAGCAGCTTGAGAGACAAACATGGGAAAGTAGCAATTTTCCACACCCAGCTTTCTGATTTCCCGGTCAAAGAATTCTTTGATACTCTCCCAGATCGAATAGGCCCATGGCCTTAGCACATAACAACCGCTAACATCATAATACTCTATCATCTCCGCCTTTGTAATCACCTAGACACACAGCATGGAGCTGTCAAACATTTTCACTTCATAATAACATGCATTAGTTAGTGAGTATTAGAAAATATTTTTGATTTATATGTTTGCCAACTAACTAAGAAATGATCTATAATAGACAGAATGTCAATCAATTATTTTTGCCACCCTTACTGCAGAATTGTACCACACCAAACAGTACCTGAGAGTACCAGTCAGACAAATTTTCCTCTTTCTTTGCCTCAAGTCCTAACCTAAAGTATAAAACAAAAAAGGAATTATACATAATATATTGTTCTTTAATTTCTGATTAAAAATAGAACAGCAGTTGTATGACTGTCAGTGATATTTTGTTTAAATTGGCCTTTTTTACAATATACAGGTCATTAAGAGGCCAAACTCGGTTTTCGCTCACCCATCCAAATAATCGGAATCAGGTGTTTCAATCACTTCTATGGCCACGGATGTATAAAATCAAGCACAAAGGCATGCAGACCGTTTTTACCAACATTTGTGAAAGAATGAGTGGCTCTCAGGAGCTCAGTGAATTCCAGCATGGAACTGTGATAGGAGGCCACTTCTGCAACAAATCCAGTCATGAAATTTCCTAAATACGTCACAGTCAACTCTTAGCTATATCATAAGAATGTGGAAGTGTTTGGGGAAAAACAACAACTTAGCCACAAAATGTTAGGCCACATTAACTGACGGAGTGGGGTCAGCAGTTGCTGAAGTGCATATTGCGAAAAGGTCGCCACAAATTATGATATTATCCAAAAAAATTAAATAAATTGAGACTTAACCACTTAATAAAAAATTGCAACCTATACAAATAAAAGTGACAAATTTCACTTTTTGCCCAAAATTTGGACAATTCCATGCTTTTAACATAAGCAAGTTCCATAAAGACATAAATGAGAGTGTAGTTAACTGGCCTCAACCTGATAAAACACCTGGGCTTGGGATAAATTAAAGCGCAGACTGAGAGCCAGGCCTTCTTCATTGCGACCTTACATATGCACTGCAAGAATGTTTAAAAATTCCTAGAAACACACTCCTAAACCTTGTGGACAGCCTTCTCAGAAGAGTTGAAGCTGTTACAGGAGCAAAGGGTGACCCAACGTCATATTGAACCTATGGATTTGAAATGGGATGTCACTTGAGTTCATATGAGAGTCAAAGCAGGTAAGCGAAAACATTTGGCCATATAGTGTAATTGAATGTTAAATGCAAAATTGAATGCTAAATGCTAAGGAAAAATTGAATCTTAAATGCTAAGGAAGAGGTTTAGGAAACCTTTTACAAATATAATTGGGTAATTATAATTTATGCAATTTTCAGGCATCTGAGCCAATTATAACTAAATGCATGTCTGCTTTTTTCTTCCACTTATTTTACTCACTGACTTTACAGGATATTTCTCGGTGACTATCTCGATTTGTTGCATATAAATTTTTTCTGACATTCTCATGTTTTACTGTAAGGTAATTGGAAGGTTATAAATGTTCCTTTGCTTTAACTAACCTTGTATTACATTGGTTTGCCAGGTGCATTACCAAGAAGCCATTTATTAACAAGATGCACCATATTAACAAAAAAATTCAAGAGAATGTCCTCGACTACAGCACATTATCTGAATTAAAGTGTCAGACATGAATGCAGTGATCGAGATTTAATCTTGGAGGAAATAACCAGTTGTAGCAGTACTGTACCAACACCCAAACTTTCTCATGCCTCCAACCAGACTTGAAAACAGTGGGTTATAATGATGGATAGATGGAGATGAACAATTATTTACTATGGAAGCATAAAAAGGAGTAATCTAAAGTAACATAAAATGACAAAACTATATAGATAAAGCGGAGGGTGGAGAAAAAATAGTAGTTACAAGCAGTTAAAAGAGAAAAAAAACAGTGCTAAAAAGAAAAACACTGATTTGGTGCTTTTTCATCATACCGTGTTTGTTTCTTTGGTCCCTGACCTTCTCCTGTTCCTCCTGTTCCTCCTGTCCCACCCTGTTGACCCTGTTGACGTTTTTCCCCTCCCTTTTGTGGCTTGCGGCCTCCTCCCTGTTTCTCAGAAGTGTTCTCACGCTCTTTGCGGCTCTTGTCTTCTGCTCCTGCTGCAGCAGTCACTGGCTTGTACTCTTGACCAGTAAGAGCTTTGTACTGGCCCTTCAGCTCCAGCAGGGTCTTTACTGCTGTGTCAACCTGTTCCTGAGTAAAGCAAGTAAAAGGAGGATGAGATGATTGATCAGAGAACTGTGTGTGACATTATCCAAAGGAAAAAAGTTGAGACTTAATCACTTTATAAAAAACCTATACAAAAAAAGTGACAAACAAGGTAAGTATTCGTAGTTTATTATCTAAACAAAAATAAATAATTGGAACAACTTTCGTTGTTATATTTTACAGTACAGATACTAAAGATATGACAAAATGCATTTTAGCATTTACTAATAGTGCCATTAGTAGCATTCATAATAAAGTGAAAAATGTATGCACACATGCTTCTCAGGATGTACATTTATTCATCTTCTATACCCGCTTATTCCTTAATTTGTGGTCTGCTGGAGCCTCTCAGCGCACATAGGGCAAGAGGCAGGATACAACCTGGACAGGTGCACACAAACATTTCCATCACTCCGATGGGCAATTCAGAGTCACCAATCAACCTAATGTACATGTTCTTTGTACTGTGGAAGAAAACCAGAGAACTTGAGTAAAGCGGGGAGAAAATGACCCCTATGCCCAGAAATCGCAGGACCTTCTTGCTGTGAGGCGATCACGGGACCTTCTTGCTGTGAGGCGACCGTGCTAACCACTATGATACAGCGCCCCCCACCTATAGGAAATTTTATAGGTTAAAACTTACCTTAGGCGCTTTATCTGCTTTAAGCTTTCTCACTTGCTCCCCCTGTTGGGAGACCTGCACATACAGAGCCTGAGCCTGAGGGGAAACACTGGACTGAGGAGGTGCGGGGTTGACCTGAACATGGGCTGGAGCAGAGCAGGGAGCTTGCCCTGGTTTATATTCTTTTCCAGTTTGCTGCTTATATTCAGCCTTAAGATCCAGCAACTGTTTCACAGCAGCATCTATCTGGTCCTGAAAACATCGGTTCAGATTAAAGAAAATTAAAACAAATTGGTTGGTATAGGCGTGAACTAGGCTAAAGGAAGATCAAAATGGGTTACTGGATGCACTTTTAGACTACCTAGACTACCTAATGCCTAAACTGTGTATTATTTGATATGTATATAGACTTGCATGTTATTTATTAGAAATAAAACAACCCGCCAAATCAATGAGCAACATTTAAACAGGCACAAGTATACAAACCTTAGATGCCTTCTCATTTTTCAGTTTTCTCACAAGGTCACCCTGCAGTGCCACACATTGGTAAATGTCCACAGGATCCTTGTTGTGGCATTTGGAGGGTAAGGTCTCTGGTGGCATGGTGGTTGATGAAAAAGGAACAGACGGAGCAGGGGCAGCACCTGGCTTGTAGTCCTGACCAGTAGCCATCTTATATTCTGCCTTCAGAGCCAGCAGCTGCTTCACAGCAGCATCAACTTGATTCTAAAGAGAAATTTACAGAGATGGACAATCAATTTCAATTTCCATGAGGTTAGCATGACTTCCAAGCACGTATACAACCCTAATATCTGTATAAACTCTTATTGTACCGACATCAGCTTTTACGGTAAATAAGAATTTGCACTCATCGAGAGACTTTCAGTTCTGTAATGTTTTCTTTAAATGTGTGTAGATAATTAAAGGATGTTTGAATAATTGAAGCATGTTTAAATATTTTGTGAAAACTGAGTTTAATTCTTCAACATATAACAAATCAAAATCTTTACAATAATATTTGAAGCTCATTTTAAGCGATCAAAATGCATAATTGTGCAAGTTTTAGGCACTGTTAATGTTTCTACTGAGAAGGCCATAACATAAAGGCTCTCAAACAAAAAGTGCCTTTTTGAAAAAAAGAAACTATGACAAACAAAAAAAATCGAACACTATAATGTAAACTTACTTTAGCTGCTTTTTCTGTTTTGAGTTTCCTGACTATTTCTCCCTGTGCTGCCACTTGTGTGTAGAGATCAGTAGAGGAGGAGCCAGATGTAGGGGCTGACTGCATTGGTGCAGCAGTTGGAGGAGTTATGCCTGGTTTGTTATCCAGACCTGCAAGTTGCTGAAATTCAGCTTTTAGAGCTAAAAGGTCTTTTACAGCTGCATCTATTTTATCCTGTTAAAAAACCCAAAATAAAAACATTTAAAATAGAAAGTCAGATTAATAGCAAAGGAAGAAAATGACAAGTTCAAAAGCCCTATCAGATGAAACAAAAAACAGCATGTTAATTAAAACTTTTATGAGCCATAAAGTCTAAGCCATCATAAATTCATTTGTTTACATCATTGCCTGCCAAAATGAGAGTAACTCCAAGCAGAAGCAAACGCTTCATTCTGATCCAATAACGACGAGATCTACCGCTAGGATCACTGGTAAACTAGCAACAATGGCTGCCGCTTCGAATTCCGGAAAGCAGACCATAATGGAAATCCCTAAATTTTTAACGGACCAGTTGATTTCTGAACCAAGTAAACAACGTATCAGGAAAGATATCTGTGTTGATCCAGGAATATATTGGGCAATAGAAATCCTGGCTGGGGATAATTTTGAAAAAGCCTGCGAACATCTGTGATGTCAACACGCTTTTTTCAAAGACCAATCTCAAGACAGGGAGAAACTACTGTGATGGGCGAGAAGGTACAAGATTTATAAGGGGTACCTTGAGTCTATCAAGATCTTAGTCCTACTCTATCAAGAAAAAAACCCTGCTTCTGCTACAATGAAAAAGACATTGTTATCAATGACAAAATAATTGTTATCCTAAACTAAACCAAACTGATGCTTAAAAGACACTGGTTGCCCCTAAAGGATGAAATAGTATTACGCGAGTTTAAGGTTTACTGAGAGTCTTTTAAGGGGGTCTGCAATTTGTCTCTGTTCTAGAGGCAAATTTACGATAAAAATGGGGAGGTTCTCTCTCTTGTTTTCTTTACCTGCTTGTTGTGCAAAGGTGGTCTTATTCTAGTCAATGTATTATTCAATGCTTAGCACTATTGCCTCACAGCAAGAAGGTCCCCTTGGTTTTGTGCAGAGTTTGACTGGTGCAGAGCAGAAGCAAATACCTGAATTTCTACATTGCTTTTTAATCTAATAACAATGAAGTTACCATTTTCTTGTACATATTCTTCAAACCCAGTTTAAAATGCTCAAAATTTGATTGTAGTTTAGACAAAAAAACCCACCTTTTTCCTGCTAAGCCCTTTTTCTAATAACTGTCTCCCCCCAACCATACCTACTACTCTAAATATAGACATTTAAAAATATACCCTGAAGTTGGCACGGTATGTAATTGGTGTAAAAGTGGCAAAGCAGGGTAAGAGTTACAATTGTTTTTGGTTTTTCTAGACTTATAAAGCACTAATATTTAAAAACAATAAATGATTCCTTTAAGTTAGAAATAACCCCAGTGACAAAACAAAATTTTTTTTTGAGTAAATTATTGATGCGATTGCTTTTGCCAAGGAGGAGAATACTGCTTGGATAGAAATTACCAGCCCCACCTAAAGCTTCAAAGTGGTTGTGTGACCTAGTTTCTATTTCTATAATAAAAATTGGATAAATTAAATATTTATTGAGAACTGTTTAAAATTGCATAAGACATGGCAAGCTACGATTGAATATTTTTGAAAATAAGAAGGGTGTGTATGTATGTATATATATATATATATATATATATATATAGAGAGAGAGAGAGAGAGAGAGAGAGAGAATGGCATTTTGCGTTTAATTATTGTGATAAGGGTTATTATGGGTACGAGTTACAATTGTTTTTGGTTTTTCTTTTAATTACTTTAAATCATCTATAAACTGGGATACAGACACAGACCTTAGGTGCTTTCTCAGCCTTCAGTTTCCGCACGACCTCGCCCTGCTCAGCTATGCGTGTATAAGGGCAGGAAGAAGATATGCATGGGCTTTTGGCTGCAGGGGTTAAGGACACTTCTGCTTTAGTGCTTACCTGGTGATAATCAGAATTACAAACTTTCATTGACAGGTAAAGTACAGTACAGTAAAGAGCACATTGCAGCACAAGGAGTTTGTCTTGGTGTAGAATGCAAACACATGTAGAACACAATAAAAAATATGAAAGGCAAAAAAAACCCCAACATACTATTTCCCGATATGCTCAAATGATAAATATCAGGAATGTACTATAAACACTATGGGGGGGGGGAGTAGTGTGTAGAAGGCTGACTGCAGTGGAGGTACAAAAATACACAATAAATAAACCATAAGACATCCGAAAAACAGAACAATCAAAGGATAGGACACTAACAGGCTTGGTGGTTGGCTGGCTCTTGCTTTTTTCCTTAGAGCCAGATGTGGGCATCTCCTTAGTATGGCCATCTGGAATATACAGCAAAATACAGGGGCTCTCCTTACAGCTGTGGAGACTAAACAAAGATTATATATTTAGTTTAAAATTAAAATATATTTACAAGTACAGTATTATATCCAACCGCTGTAAAAAGGCTTCCTATAACAGCTTTAACCAAACAGAATTACTACAACATGCTATGATATTCATGAGCAGTGAACTGTACTAACCTGACTGGTTCATAGGGCTGATCACAAATATAGAATCCTCTCCTCTGCAGCTGGATTATGTGACCCTTCTTTAAGTCTTTCAGGCAGGGGTCTCCAATCATAATCTCTTCTAGCTGTAAAAACAAACACACTACATGTTAGAATAATCCTTCATTGTCTTATTGAGACTAATCTGTTATCTCTTATATCTAATCATTAATTTTAAGTACAAGACAAAGCATTACAATAGATATGATTAATTCCACTAAAATAATTTGAAGCTTTAAGCCCTATTAATAACTCATGTACTTTAATCTAAACTTTGTTCCACTTTCCAAAATCATTATATTTTGCTTCCATTCCACAGATCACAGCTTACAGAAGATCACAGAGTAAATAAAGAGCTGAGAATTTGGCTACTTATTTCTCTGTACCATATTTGTGCATGTGCTTTGATGCAAGACAATTATGAAGCTTTCATAGCAAGCTAATTTTTTATAAGCCCAAGCACTCAAAGCGATTTAGTGTGAAAACCAAAAAAAATCCAAAGTACAGAAGTATTTCAGGCTTTATTTCAGCAAATGTGTACAACATGTGTATCTCAAGTAGCAAAAGGGGTAGCACTACAAATAGGTGTGGTTAAAGAAATGTGTTGGTGCGGTTTTTTTAAATATTGTATAGAATATTGGAGCATTTAGCATGCTATCACATTTTTTTCAATATTATGCATACCAAGAATACAACTAGTCCAGTAACAAATAATAGATACCAAATAAACCTACTCAACCAGCCTAGGCACTTACTTTGCTGTTGGGGTTAATGTAGTCCTTGAAGTTGTCGTCTTTGCCTAGCACAGGTTTGGTGATGAGGTGCTGATAGTTAACACATACAGTAGGAGTAAAAGGAGCTTTGGGGGTGTCAACTAGCCAAGTAATCTTAGTGGTCTTCTTATAGTCTGTGTTCTCCAGATTTAGACGGCCTTCCAGAGATAAGATAGTGCCATTGCTGTCTCTGAAAAGAAAATGGGAGGGGTGCACGGATGAAATCAGGATTATGTCTCACATTTAAGAGATATATTGAAAGTGCTTAGAGTCTATTAGGTTTAGGATTTCAGGAGTGTTTTACTTGTGAATTTTCGTGATGACGATGTTGCCCCAGTTAATGAAGGTAACAGTCTCTCCCTCAGTGAAAGTCTCAGCATCTGCTCCGTCAATATACACCTTTGGGCCATACCATACTTGCTTCATTCCCACATCTGTGTTCTACATAAAAAAGAGAGAACACAAATTCCTCCATGCATAAAATAAATTACATCGTAAACATTTTTACTACATTTATTTCATATTACACTGATCATGCTCAATCATCCATGACCCTAAAAATAAGTTTATTTCTTGAAAAACTTAGCAATTTAATTATTGCTAAAAACAATTTAATACTTTTTCTAATAAACTATTTGACTGCCTGTTTATGCTGCTTATTCAGTTAAAGAGAGTGCCAGAGAAGAAGAAGAAATTAAGTCTTATAATAATTACACATTTTATGTACATTCTGTTATACGTACTATTGTATGTAATATTATAATGTAATATTATATGTGATTCTGCAATCATTAAATACCAAGTTTTTTTAGAATAATAAATTTCATTGCAGTCGGCACGGTGGCGAAGTGGTTAGCACGGTCGCCTCACAACAAGAAGGTCTTGGGTTCAAATCCCGGGCTTGGGGTCTTTCTATGCCGAGTTTGCATGTTCTCCCCGCGCTTGCGTGGGTTTCCTCCGGGTACTCGAGTTTACTCCCACAGTCCAAAAACATGAGCATTAGGTTGATTGGTGATATTAAATTGCCCATAGGAGTGAATGTATGTATGGTTGCATGTCTGTGGCTCTGCGATGGATTGGCGACCTGTCCAGGGTGTACCCCCTGCCTCTCGCCC
>JAOTQW010000002.1:5969823-5982924 GCA_026260075.1 Sisor rabdophorus | reverse complement strand
TGGGCAATTTAGAATTACCAATCAACCTAATGCACATGTTTTTGGACTGTTGGAGGAAAACGGAGTACCCGTAAGTGTGGGAAGAACTTGAAAACACAAAAAGTGTTGTGAGGCGACCGTACTAACAACTACGCCACCGTGCCGCCTGAAAATATTCTTTATTAAGATAATGTTATTTTAATTGCATTCTTGTTTTTTATTACCCAAACAAGACTTTTAGAAGGATATATTATTGTGTAACGATGTGGGTTGGGATCTCTAGCAATATATACATATGAGGTATATATTCATGAGCTCTGACCAAATGTGCTGCAAGGTCAGACATACTGTAGAAACGTGTTGTTCATTCCTTACACGTGCTCTATGTCCCTTCAGGGTCCACATTTTTTGCTTCTAACACAGCATGCAAACTCATCAAATCATACACAGCTTATCACAAAGGCTTACCAAATAACTCATAAGGGATGAAAAAGATGGAGGCATAGAAGGAGAAACTTCCAAATGCATTAACCTCTATGACACTGTAAGAGACATTTTGGGTTTAACATGATTACTATCGATATGCATGTATTTATTACGCTCAAGGACATCTGTCACTTACAGTCAGAGTGGTAATGGTGGAAATGAAAATGAGGTCTCTCTTTACCTTCTTTTCTCTCTAACTCTCTTTTTCATCAGACAAACTCAAAGACCTTTTCTGCTCGTCAGCATTTATTATTGTGTGTGTGTGCCTCTGTGTCAGGGGAACTGTGTCTAAAGGCTAACAGAGCTGTTCAAGTCCATGTTGTGCCTGGTCATATGTATGTTGAGTTGCCCAAAGCAGACATCAAACATATAGCATCTAACATTCACTGCATTTGGCAGACGCCCTAAAAAGAGCAATTTACATTTATCTCTTTTATACAAATTTTATACAGCAATTGAGGGTTAAGGGCCTTGTTCAGTGGTTTAGCAGTGGCAACTTTGATAGGACTGGGCATCAAACCCCCAATTTTTCAATGACTATCCAACACCATAACCACTGCATTACCACCTCCTCAGACAATAACTTACAGCAGGGATGCGGCTTCCAACTTGCAGGCACACAATCAGCAAAAATACCTTGCAAAATCAAGACATAAAAACAACTAATACATTACAAGTGCACATTTATGTAACAAGGACAATCTGTCACATTTTTTCACTTTAAGATAAACAAGAAAATCACAAACTAATCAATATTACGATCATTTACCAAATTAATATACTGTTATACTGTTCTCATAGCTAAATTTCATTTAAACTAAAGTAAATAAATGTGATACTTACCTTTTAGAAAAGCTGAAGGATTTACACTGCTTATGCATCAAAATGGTAAAGACAATATGACACATTTATGTATATTTTAAACATACATAAAGAAACTTTGCTTCATTAAAATTTTGCTTAATTTATAGAAATGTATTAAAAAACTGGGGAACAACAACTCTTTTTTGTGTAGGCAAAGCCCCCTAGTTGTCTTCATTTGGACCTTTAGGCACATTGGTCTGCTATGTAGCTCAACTTATTCTAAATAAGCTCAACTTATTCAAATACACATGCACAAAGAAAGAACTTCCATATGCATTTTAGAATATATTTTTTTAAATAGTGATTTGTTTAGACATACAATGCTATTATAGAATATATAATAAAAAAAACATTTTTTATACTAAATGCTGATTGCAATGTTACAGGTCAAGATGCCTGTTTTATTTTAGCATATTTTTCTTATTTGATAGAAAAAATAAGCTATATAGAAAGTATGCCATGCCAAGCTTAGCACAATGTCTATACTATTTATTGTGATGCCTTTCGAGTGCATTATTTTATGCAGGTTACATGATCATTATAAAAAAAATTGTGGCATACAGGTCAATCTAATTCAATATTCAATGTAGGAATATAACTGCAGTGCTAAATTAAAGGCTGTTTCACCAAAAATTCAATTCAGCCTTTAATGCACATCCACCCATTGTGACATCTAAGGAAATTGTGCTGTTTCTTTGATTTCAAGGCTAAGATGAATTTCATTCAGAGGGTGTAAGATGTGTAAGAAGCGTAAAAAGTCAGAGTAGTTATTTTAAAGTGGGAGGAAAATCAGGGAGTACAGATGGGATGACGCGATAAAGAAGAATGAGAAATAAATGACTGTGAGCAAATGACAGTTTAAACAGTGACATGGGGTAGATGTATGTGGAAATGCCTGCTCCATCTGGCTAATTCAATATTACAAGATGGAGGCGCAGAGGAGCAGACAGCAGCCACTCAGAATCCAAAATGGTGCTACGTATGTCTTTAACCTGGCAGAAAAAGATACCAGAGACATTGGTGTTCATCTACAAGTAAGATAATTCTCTATCCATATACATGACCATATACAAAACAAACTTTGTGACTTTGGCTTGCTACCAGGACAAGGCCCACAGCCCTCAGCGTCGCCTGATAGCCTAGAGAAGGACTTCAGAAGTGGTGGCGAAGAAATGGAGAAAGCAGGTGGGTGACCGCATTAGGATAGAACAAACCCTATCTGGCACCCCGTCCATCCGGCACCCCTGTACCTGCCAACATTTTCCTGGATAATAAAATAAAATTATGTCTTAGCGACAGAGTAATGGATGCTAATTCTGGGGTCACATGGGTCTGCTGGAGCCCCTAGAGTGAAGGGCAGGGGTACAGCCAGGACAGGTGACCAGTCTTTTGCAGGGCCAAACATAGACGAACAATCACACACACACACACACACACACACACTTTTACTTTTTATAGTCACTAATCAACCTTCTTGTAAGGCTACTGTGCAAACTTTTTTATCAAAATATGGACTATTTTATTTACCATTAGATTACACTATTATTTTTATTATTCGAGTATACTATCCACCCAGTGCTAAAGAGGTGCTCTGTGTTCTCTATAGGGCTTTTAGCAATCTGCAGAATGTACACCCAGATGGACTGTTTATTATTACCAAAGATTTTAATCATGCAAATTTTAAATCTGTGCTTCCTAAATTCCATCAATATGTGGACTTTGCAATGAGAGGGGAAAACACGCTGGATCTTGTTTACACTAACATCCCTGGCGTGCCCCACCTCCGTATTTAATTCTCAGACCACATCTCTGTTATGCTAATTCCAGCTTACAGACCACTCGTCAGATGTTCCACACAGGTTTTGAAGCAGGTGAGACCTGGCCAACAAAAGTAAATTCTGCTGTTTAAGTGCACTGACTGGCAGATGTTTATAGAGGCTGCAACCATCTGCGAATCTTTTATCCTTGAGGAGTACACAACATCAGTGATTAGCTACATCGGCAAGTGGGTTGACGTGACTGTTCCAAAAAACATTACAACATGTTCACTTGTTCCGACATGCCTTAAAACCGCTACCATTGTCCCCATGCTAAAGAAGTCGACAGTCTCCTGCTTCAGTGACTACCATCTCACTGTACTCACACCCATTGTGATGAAATGCTTCAAGTGGCTTGTCATAAGGCACATTAAGACCCTGCTGTCCCCACACTGGACCCATTACAGTTTGCTTATTGTCGATGTTGTGGATACATTGCCACAACACTCCATCTGGCTCTCACATATCTCGACATTAAGTATACTTAGGTGCATATGCTCTAAATTTCAATTCAGCATTTAACACAATCATCCCTTAGCACCCCATCAAGAAAGCTGACCTTCTAGGCCTGAACAACTCTCTTTGCAACTTGATCCTGCATCATGACCAAAAGACATCAGTTATTCTAACACTAGGCACTCAGGCCCCACGGGGCTGTGTGCTCAGTCCATTGCTGTTACTCTTGAGATTCACAGCACCAAATGAAACGGACATGAGTATACATTCTGTTTAGCACAGACAAATGCTATTTGCATAATTCATTCTTGCTATTTATCTTGCTATTTACTTGCACACCCTTTATATTCTATTTGAGGTTTAATTACCTGTATAGTGTGTTTTGTTTTGTATTGTCTGTCTTTGCACTGTCCAGATGTCTAGATTAATGTCTATACTGTCTATTTTTTGCTGTCTGATTTTGCACTGTCTGCATCATGTTGCACACATGTTTCATGAGTTTTTTGTGTGGCATTATGGGGGCTTGGAGGAATGTTGTTCATTTTACTGTGTACTGAATCTTTTATATATGGTTGAAACTTTTTGAGCTGGAACAAAAAATACTAAATGTACAGAACATTCAATGCAACATCCTCTTAGTGGAACAAGAAATGCAGAATTCTGGGCTCAGCTATGATAACACGTGTACGTTTGTTTGAAAAAAGCAAATAGGCAAATCCACAATGTTGACAAGTGGCTGCAAATAGAGGCTAAAATCAACAGACCAATTTGTGCACAAGAGTTGTCATGGAAACTGGATGCTGCAACCATCATCCCTTAAGGTCGCAGGGTCATGTCTCATCTATACCACTTGGAAATGTATGCAACACGGAATAGATTTTGGTTACGTGGCATCCTGTTTCCATGTTAAGAAGTAATAACACAGCACGTTTTTAATTTATAAAGATAATTAAAAAATCCTATTACAATTTGTAGGCTGAATATATCAGAAGGCTGTGATGTTACAATACCACTCTGAGTGGTCTCTCACTCATTTCTGTTTTAGTGCGACAAAGCTTTATGGCAATTTCTGTAGAGGGAAAAATGTAAAAGAAAAAGCAATAACAAGGGCTTTTCACTGGATCTTGCAATGAAAGCTCTAAACACACTAGCAGATTATGGGTTTCAGCTTGGTGGCCAATGTTTATTAAGTGTTGGTAGAAGAATAAGCTCTTGTGATTTTTCTAATGGTGACTCATCAGACCCTGTTCTGGCTGTCCCATACACCTCACATAAGCAAATGCCATCTGATTTGAGACTTTTTTTTGGTTCTTATTAGAAGTTAATATTTTTAAATAGGTAACCAGGATTAAATCATTGTGAAGTCTCTTACAAGGTGACTGAAAGAAAACAACTATAATTTGCATAATTAATTCATTCATTGATCTGTCTGGCTCTGTGGATGGGGACAGTGTTTATACCAGAAAACACCAATCAGGGGAAAAAAACGTTTCATTGTAGTATTACCACATTTTCTCCTTTTTATTTGTTTACACATTTTATGCTGCAAGAGGTTTGGAGAAACCCGAAAGCTGGACATTGCAAAATGTAATCATACCAGTAGATATTCAGAAACCCAATATTATGTTTCATACTTTCTGAAAGACTTTTTTCCAAGGTCATGGATAGTTACAGATAGTCCTCTGGGTTGATTTATTTGTGTAGTTGTAAATGGCTAAAAAACACAAAATGACTTTTCAAAAGGTTTAACAGCACATGCTTTTTAAAGTCAAAATTAGATTTTTTTTATTAATAGGACAGTAAATTGAGAGGAGAGAAAGGGGGAAAGTGGAAAAAAGGATCAGGAAGTTAGGGTGCACAAAGCGCAACAGTGCTAAATGTTGATCACTATCATGTCACTTTAATTTGGTGTGCTAAAAAAATAACGACAAAAAATTATGGATATGCTATTTAGGTGCCTTTTTGGCATCTGTTTAGAAGTAGTTGCAAATCCTCTGCTCATAAACAGATCTGTGTTTAATGATCAAGAGCAACTGTAAGATCCAGTAACAACAGTGGCTCAGTCTATGTTTGATGGTTTGACCGCTGAGTGCACTAAGAAAAGAGGTGTGTGAGACAGTGACTGGCTTAATCCACTCACTGCCTTCTACTTGAATTGTCTATTTTGAATGGCCTTTATTCAGCCTTGTGCTCAAACCCCCCTCCCCTTCCTTTCCTATTCAGAATATCAGACTCCTTTTACTGTATCTAGAAACTACCGCTGTTCCTTTTTTTTGCACTCCATTCACTCACCTTTCCTCCCTTCTTTATCTCTTTGCATCTGTTACTATGACTGGCTGTTCCTCATGCTCCCTCTCTCTCCTGACTTTGTGTCTGTTTCTTTCTACAAGTTTTTTTTTTTATAGTAAGAGCAACATTTGGCTCACTGGTCAGGCTGTTGCAAGCACTTCTTTATATGGAAAAACGTATTTACCCCAAACACAGTAAAAAGTGGACTCCAGTGTCGCCCGGTTATCCTTACTCCTAGTTCTCACAGATTAGGGCTACTGGAAACACTGCTGGCTTGCCGCTTACTGACATTCCACAGATTCCCCTGTCATGTGCTCATGAAAAAGAAAACGTTAAAAAATAGCAAGGGAGAGAGAATGGAGAAAAATAAAATTACAGTCTTTCATTTTTAAAAGATTTTAGCAAAATGTAGCACTGTGATTAAGAAGTTTGATAAGTTGATAGATAACTTTTTTAAATGATTATTATAAGGTGTGTAATATGTTACTTTATATCTGCTTAAAGAATGTAAGTGCTAGTAATGTATACCTGTCTGGCCAAGAAATATGATATAGATTTTCCTCTGAAGTAACTTGTACAGTTTAGCCCTAAAAATAAAAAGTATGACTAAAATGTTTAGGTTAATATTTAAATCTGGTTTAATGATTGACAGACCAGGGCAAAAAAACATGAGACTGATTTTAAAGTTAATGCTACATTTGTATTAGCTTTAAATGAGACATTTCTGAGTCACACAAATTCCCAAACTCAGTCATCTGTCATATTACAGAATATTAACCTGCTTTTTATTTAGTCTGGAAAAAGATCTAAAATGTTAAAAAAAATACTTTGTTTCATGTAGTCTATAATTACTGAGAACAAAGTTACTTCATAAACTATCATCCCCATGTTACTTGCATTCCAGTGTAGGAACATTAGCAAGACATGGAATTGCTGGAATGCCTAAGATGCTTTGAGGGCTGCAGAGGAATGTTAGCAGCCAGCTGAATGAAAGGCTTTAAGTTGTTCTTGTTTTAGACAATGTGAAGCAAACTCAATTATCAGGTAATGCATTCATTCATTCATCTTCTATATCTTCTACATCATCTTCTATAACTTCTAAACTCAGTGTCATGGGAGTCTGCTGGAGCCCATCCCTGCGACATAGGACAAGAAGCAGGGGGTACATCCTGGACAGTTTGCCAATCCATCGCATGGCCACACACACACACACAACCACACACTCACACCCACTCCTATGGGCAATATAGAGTCATTAAATAACCTAATGCACATGTTTTTGAACTGTGGGAGGAAAACCGGAGTACCGGAGGCAAACTCCGCACAGAAAGACCCCAAGCCCGGGATTCAAACCCAGAACCTTCTTGTTGTGAAGCGACCGTTCTAACCACTACGGCAGGAAACACTTCGGCCATGTAGAAATCAATCCAGTCAATGGTCAGACCAAGGCTTTTTTTTGGAACAGCAACAGTTGGGCTTCTGCTGGCAGGAAGTTTTGCATCAAACAATCTAATTAGGCCTGTGACATTTGATAAAGAATATATAGTTTTGAAATGGATCTCCACAACTCTGTACAGCTACTGTATAACTGATAAGCCATTTAAAAAATGATATATATAACCAATCATGTAGCTCATACACTTTGTTGTGGCAATAGGAAGAATAGGATAAAGCCAAAGTCAGTTTAACAAGTTTATGCCGTTAAAGAACAAACAGCTGCTGTTGTGTCTTTGGTGGATGCTGTTCTGTCTGTGTTTATGATTAATGGTGCACTTAGCCAACTGCCTGCAGTGCTGAAGCTCCAGTCACAATGATTTTGCTGGCCATCATCAGAGCTCTGTTGATTTCGTCAGTGCTCCCCGGTCCGACATTTATGGCACCTGCTCACCAGTAGCCAAGGGATTTAAATTACCTTGTGAATCTCAGCTGCAACTTTGTGTGTGGACATTAACTTCCGGATATGGCTGTCATCTCTACTTCCTACCTTATTTTGGAAATAAAGCCTACTAATTTGGGGATGTTTTATTTATTGTTTAATAAGATTTTAATCCAAGCAATTTATTTAGTGTAACAAGGCAGTAAGTGGCAAGAAAAAAATACATTGATATATTAAATAATTTTCATTAGTCCTGTCACGTTTTAGAGCAGTGTACATATGATTGTGCAAAGGTGCCAAGAATTCTTTTACCCGAATACTATGTACAAAAGAAAACAAAGCATTTTGTAACAGCTCTGACAATCAAATCAGGTGCACACACAAGCACACAATCTCCCTAAATTAAAACACCAATTTTATCTAGTTTCTCATCTCTACTTTCACCGACCTTTGTAAAACTGACAGAGTGCTGCCATCAGAAAACGACAGCCATCAACCCTGGCTAGAGTGTAGCAGCGCACACAAAAGCAGATGTCATAGAGATTAGCATTCCCATATAGCACCATGTGTCCTCTGAAAGATAAAGAAAGTGCCAGGGCAAATCTGGGAAAACGTAAAAGCCTTCAATCAGCGACAGCAAAAAATATGTGGAAACGATTAGCAAATGCTTACATAAAAAGCATGTAGACCACAGCCTGGTCTCAAGCTGTTAAAGCAATACATTTTGGACATTTTAGTTTAAAGCATAAAATGAAAAATGCCTAATTCCCAGAGGGTGCAGGTTCATGCATTTTCAAAAAGTAGCGGTGCCCAGCATCAGTTGATTTTGTCCTGACAGGTCGAACAGTAAAACATGTCTGCGTCGCTATGCAGTGCTGTCACAACATAACAGGAAAAAACTAAAATGAGCTCTCTGCCTGGGATTTGTCTTGTGTTTAAAATCTAATCTCACTACTGAGTAGGGGTAGCAATGCATAATAAGGTTGATTGCTGAAAATGATTTGAGGAGCCTGTTCTAAATGAAAGGGCATAGTTTAACGGCTCAACACGTATCAAATGTATCCCATGGCATTTGACGAACTCCTTCTAACTTAATACAACGCATAAGGGATGAGATGCTCAAAGAGCCCCACTAGAGTTGGTTTGCATTTTTTTTCTGTTGTGTTAAAGGACATGCAGAGGTCAAACCCTCACTAAAGTCAGATGACTGATAAGACATGGCTCATCAAGGCTAATTCAATAGGGCACAGGAGCACCTGTGGCTTTCTCCTTGGTAACTATGACGACAAACACAGGGGTGCAAAAACCATGGGTGTTCAATTTACTGATGTCTAACATTATTACATTATTAGATCAAAATTAAAGTCACACAAAACATTTCTAAATTTAACTCATCTGCAACTTCTGTACTCTTTCTTTAAAAGGTCTGTGTCTTTAAAAATGTTGACAAAAATCTGAGAAAACATATTTTATCATCAAATGTTTGTCAATAGAGAAAACTTTATTGTTATACATTTATTCAATGTAGATTTATTAATATGAATGAATATAAATATTAAAACATAGCCAAAACCTTCCTAAACTAGAAGAAAGTGTTGGATTGATATGTAAAAGATCAAGGTTCAATTTCCAGCACTACAGGTTGCCCCCTGGACCCCTGAGAAAGATACTCAACCCCTGATTGCTTAGTTGTATAAAAGAGACAAATGTATGTCTCTCTGGAAAAGGACGTCTTCCCAATGCTGTAAATATAAACTTACTGGTGACCCAAGAAAATATTTTACCTCATTCACATTTATTGATACTATCACGCTTGGTATATCCTGTAGTTCATGTTTCCAGTATTGCTAGCACTGCGACCCGAACTGGTGAAAACTTTTTCACATAGGTCCAGTAAGCCTGGGTCATTACTATCAGCTACTAAAGGCGATTTTGTCTATTTTAAACTAGGGGATCATGGATAAAATTAGCTAATGCAACAAGTCCGGTTCCTGCCAACCATAGAAAAGTGGGCAAAGGTGGGCAATTTTCTAGGGTGGGTTTGAGAACGTACTGTTCAATTATTCATCCTCTATAACCGCTTACCGGAGTAAGGAGGATCTGCTGGAGCCATAGGGCAAAGGGCAGGGGTACACCCTGGACTGGTCACCAGTTAATCGCAGGGCCACACATAGACGAACAACCACACACACACTCACACTTACTCTTATAGGCAAATTTAGATTCACCTGTGGAATCAAACATTCTTGCTGTCAGGCGACTGTGTCAGCCACTACAACACAGTGCTGCCCTACAAGTATTTTAAAAAGCACAACTATGTTTTAAAATAAGGTTTATTTTAACATTTGGGATAGCTAATCACCGCTTTAATTAGCACATATTAAGGCAAAATTACATTTGGACTGACTTAAAAAGAAATACATAGGAAAAAGAAATTGGATTTCTAAGAAATTTACAAAAATAAGTTAAACTATGACACCACCTCCCCACAGAGCTCACTGAGGCCCCCCTTGGGGGTTGGGGATCCACACCCCCCTTTAGGGACCGCTGCCCAACCCATCTAAACAAATTCAAGATAAAATGGACTGCCAACTGCACCCCAGACATTTCTTCAACCAACACAGAAGTTCCATTAAAAATTATTTAAGGTGGAAACCTGAAACTGTGGAGAGCTGAGGGTCAAGTATACCAGTACCATATTGTGTATTATTGGTTGTCTAATGCAGAGTAAAAACTCTGATATTTTGTCATTTGATGTCATTTTTTCTTTTATTGTAATCATGGAACTCTAGTTTAATGGTACCACTGGCAATTGTCCAAAAACATACTTTCTCTGTGTTACTGTACCTGAAATCTCAAACTACTGTATTTGTCATCTAAGTTGAGAAGAAGAAAAACTCTTCGTTACTTCTGATAAGATTTTCAGTGCTTGTCAGATAGATCAGCCAAGAAAAATTGTAAAACCCACTTTAAGGGTCTTGAAGATTGTGTTTTATTGATCTCTAGAGCACATTTGCAATGCTCCTGTTCTGTAAAATCTATGCTTAAGGTTTACACTGCATTAACAAGTGCATTATTTTGCAGGCCTAAAACATCACTATCACACACCGAACCCACCTACTTTCTTGCTTATGCCATTTGACGCTCTCTGACATTGACATACATGGTCTAGCTTAAAGGTCACTTATAGTTAATCAAATGAAAAAACAAGACATTGTGTCAGGCAGCGAACAGACAAGAGAATATGGAGCGCATAGAGTCCAAGGGGATCTGGTTTCAACAGAGATATTTGTTGTAATGGTTTCATAAGGCAGCAGTAAAGCAGTGTTATTGCCTCACACCCATGATTATAAATTGACACCAGCAGGATTATTCATCTGATAAAGCTTTAGGGTGTGTGTGTGTAAGAAAGCCAGCTGAAAATCACTTGGGTTTATGTGCTGGATTGAGTTTTAATGGACACACCTGGGTAATAGATTTTCTCATTCAAGACATTAAAGAAACATGTAAAAACCCTGTAATCATTTTTATTGTATTGTTTAATATCTTTGATCTTTTACCCAGTATTACCAGTACAAAGCTTAATTTTACTGTTAAAGATTCTTCTAGAATTTAAGTTCAACCTTTTTTTTAAATAAAAATAACCAGATTTTATATTTTTTTTTTTTTTTTTATTCCACATTTAATTATACTGATTTAGAAAAAAATCTTACTGTTTACATCAGTCATATTATTTATTTGTCTTATTTTAGTAAGGTTAATAACACATCTTGGAGAACAAATGTTTCAGTTTTACTCAAATTAAGCTGATGCAAAAATAAGTACATTACATTCAACGTCTTTAGAACAAAGCTCCATTCATTCATTCATCCACCACGCCATCCTAAATGTGTAATTATTGATTACCCATATGTCAAGCAGTATAAAAGGGTTTTAAGAAATCCTATACCTATTTTAGCAATGTCACCACTTGGAAAATAAATGTCATGTATTTTTATACACAAGAAAGGTAAGGCTACAAGAAAATAAGTAAAGATTGACCCATTAGTCAGAATATTGTTGCAAAAAGGATGCAAAAATAAAAACAGGAACTGCAACCATATCATAAAGATGTCAGGTTGCCTACAAAGTTAACATCCTGACAAGAGCATCTTTTAATGAGACGGGTTGAAGAAAATCGGCATGCAAGTTTACTGCAGTTATCTACAAAAGTGGAAAGCCAAAGTGTGGTGACTGTTTCCCGTGACATAATACTGCATACACTGCATATGAACAGCATGCATGGGTGCTGTTTTACAAAAAAGCTACTCCTAAAAAGCTTAGGCATCAAAAAAATCCCATCTAGAGTTTGGCAGGGTCCATACTAACAAAGATAATGACTATTGGTCCTCCATAATCTGGAGTAATTTGACCAAGATAGCTATTTTCTAAATGATAGCTTTGAAACTGAGGTGTTAAAGTAGAAATACAAAGAAAAATGCATAATGCCCACAGTGAAACAAGGTGATGGGATTGTCATTATGTAATGCTGCATTGGTGCTGCTGGTGTCAAGAAGCTGCATTTCATTGATAACAAGGATAATGATGCTACCGTCATTTTATTAAAGGCCACTGGTGGATTTCTGAAGAAGAACACAGTGAAAGTGATTCAGTGGTCCAGCATGTCTCCTGAACACAATTGAACACCAGCATCCAGTCTCTAAAAAGGGGTCAATAAAGAAAAATGGAAAAAGATCTATGTTTCTTACATGTCTTGCTGTCATTAAAAATCACAGAGGTCATACAAAGTACTACATGTAGTAGCTTTAGTTGTGGAGGCAGGGGTACACCCTGGACAGGACGCCAATCCATCGCAGGGCCACAGACACACACACTCACATTTACTCCTATGGGCAATTTCGAATCACCAATCAATCTAATGCACATGTTTTTGGTCTGTGGGAGGAAACCAAAGTACCCTGAGAAAACCCACGAAAGTGTGGGGAGAACATCCAAACTCCGCACAAAAAGACCCCAAGCCCATGGACCCGAACCCAGGATTCGAACCTGGGGATTCGAACCCAGGACCTTCTTGAACGTGCTAATCCCTACGCCACCGCGCCGCCCCATCACACTAATTTTATTAAAAACTAAAATCGAAGGTATAGGCAAGGTATAGGTGTAGTGTATAGCTCGGTCGCCTCGAAAAAAGAAGGTCCTGGGTTTCAAATCCTGGGCATGGGGTCTTTCTGCGGAGAGTTTGCATGTTCTTTCTGTGCTTGCGTGGGTTTCCTCCGACAGTCCAAAAACATGTACATTAGATTGATTGGTGACTCTAAATTGCCTATAAGAGTG
>JAOTQW010000002.1:5945289-5956823 GCA_026260075.1 Sisor rabdophorus | reverse complement strand
TGATTCGCTGTGGCGACCCCTAAATGGGAGCAGCCGAAAGGAGAAGAAAAAGATTAAACATATACTAAAAATAAAAAACATTTTCATTTATAGATATAATCATACTACTTGGTGTTTAAAACAATTAGTAAAGAGCAAGTAGGCTACGAAACAGGTTCCCTTTTAGGTCTGGTTCTTTTCAAGGTTTCTTCATCGTACCATTCGAGCGAGTTTTTTTTTATAACATTAGTTGTGGACTTTTGTATGCTCTTTAAATCTGCTTTAAAACAATGTCCATTTTTGAAAGGGCAAAATAAATAAGCCTGAATTAAATATATATATAAGTATGGAGCCCAACCAAGCTGTGAGTAAATGAGACTGGATATGATGGCAGTGTATTATTGTTTGGAGATGATCTTTCAGTAAACTTAATGCTTCTGATGAAAAATAAAGGAAAGGACAACAAAACAAGCAGTTCATTTCAATGTTTAATCAAAATTAAAGGCAGTGACCATTTTATGGTATGACTGGTGCTCATTGGTATTTTAAACAGTGATGTAAACCAGAAATCTGACTTTATTGAGTAAACAGTAAACAGGTTGATTGGTCACCAGAGGTTTTTGGCCTTTATAAAGTTTAGTGAATGTCTAAGCCTTCAACGTAGAAGTCTGCACTGTTGTAATTCGTCCAAGATCCTAGTGCTTTTTTGTGTGTGAAAAGTGTGTGTTGTGTGTGCTGGGCTGCAGCATGTTCTGTCCGTCAGACTAGATTAAGCATGGTTGTTAATGAGTCAATGGAGAATCTTATCAATGCTGGCTCATTTTAATCCCATCCCCTTCCATGGATACCCTCCGCTGCTTTGTCTGTATGGCGCGTCCACAGCTGGCTGAAATACGATGGGGGAATAGAAGAAGAGAGCCATTTCATTACAGCAGCTTGGCTCTGAGCACTTCTCACGCTTTAAAGTCATGTTTCACAGCAAGCCAGCATGATTTCTTCTTCTGTGTTCCTGGATAGTAAAAGGAAAAATGCAGACACAGCCTACTTCTAGCTGTTATTAGCTATAAGATCATTTGCTGCGGAATGTGAATTTGTGTTTTAATTTTTCATTTCGATGATGATGGTAGAAGAATGTGCATATGTTATTAGTTTTTTTGGGCTAGTGATGCTTGTTTTAGACAGAAGGTTTAGAATATATTCAATGTTTGTTTTGCGGCATTCTATTGCTTGACATTTTTACCATACACATCTCTTGGATATTTTTTATGTGCACTTATGCAAATTTATGTCAAACTTAAACAAAAAAAATTAATAGCCTAATGAATAGCCAGAAGTGCATAACCAGAAGTTAGCTGGCTGAATTGCAGGGAAAGTGTGAGTTAGAGCTCCATCGATATTTGGTCTGATATTAATTATTTTTATGTTTGCATATGACCAATAACTGATAACAACAGTACTAAAGAAAGCAAGTGTTTTCATTTGTAAAACTTTTAATTCGTTAATTTTACTCACCACTAAAAACATATTTTTTTCATTTACTCTTACAGTTTTTTATATAATTTTTAATAGAGTAAATAATAACCAATTTTTAAAAATATTTTTTCTTATCTGGCACACTAGAACATCAAGTAATGCCTTTTTTGCATTAAACCAATCATTTCTTGCCAGGAGCGTGTGTCTCCTAATGACTCGAAGATGAGGGATTTAAAGACTCACAGGATTGTTTAGGATTGTTTACGCTCACAATAACAAGCGTTTGACACTTTGTCAGCTTTACCTTCCAAATTGGAAGATAAAGGTCAGATTTTTTTTAGCGTATTATTTATTGAAGCAAAATTGCCAGATCTATTTGTGTGTGTCAGAAGTAGTCAGGTCTCACTTTATTACTGTGCCTTTTAGCAGGTTCTTCTCTCACAGCTGACAACTCCAGCTCCTCCCAGAGCCCTGATATGATGGTAAAAGTACCAAACATTGGCCATTAAGAGAGAAAGGGAGAGAGGGGGAGAGAGAGAGAAAGAGAGAGAGAACAACTGATGTAAAAAAGAAAAATAACCCTAAAAATTTGGGTTGCTATCACTGGTGCACTATTATCATTCTCTTTCTGCTGACATGCACCATGTTCTCATGATTACTCCATTAACCGAGCTCATTCTTTTTGACTTTCCAGCACCAACATCTGACCCGGGCTTGGCCATTATATACCCTTATTAGAGTTTCCATAATCCTGCTGGTTTAGGCATATACTTAG
The DNA here is from genome assembly GCA_026260075.1 of Sisor rabdophorus. NCBI lineage: Eukaryota > Metazoa > Chordata > Actinopteri > Siluriformes > Sisoridae > Sisor > Sisor rabdophorus. The sequence goes on along the minus strand of JAOTQW010000002.1, from coordinate 5,954,596 downwards.
CTCAAAATGAATAGGAAAAGTGCTCTGTGATTCTCTTCTATGTCATTGCCATGGTTGATTAACTTTCCCACACAAGCGCGGGGAGAACATGCAAACTCCGCACAGAAAGACCCCATGCCCAGGATTGTTGTGAGGCGACCGTGCTAACCACCGCGCCACCGCGCCGCCCAGAGTGAGACCAATAATACCAAAATTAACACACCTTCTCTACATTCACAGTTGTCATAAACTCGTTAGACAACACTAACGAATTTCATGACAACAGGAAAGGAAAACGGCTACTTGGACCAAATTTGGACATTTTCTCCTAGGGTTATACTCAGTTTTTTTGCAAAATGTTTAGGCATTAATGGCTGTGTGCTAATTTTTTTGATAGGACAACAAATTTAAACTGCTACACAAGCTCTACATTCCCTACTTTACATTGTAGCAGAGTATATATATATATATATGGCAGTGTGTCAGTAATAGTGTGGGTTGGCATTTATTTGGAGGGCCACAAAGCCCTTCATGTGCTCGCCAGAGGTAACCTAGAGGTAACCTGACTGTGATTAGGTACTTAGATGAGAACCTCACACCCCTTCTGAGACCATATGCCGGTGTGGTTGCCTCTGGGTTCCTCCTAATGTGAGGCAATTCTAGGACTCATGTGGCTGGAGTGTGTCAGTAGTTCCCGCAAAGCTGAGGTATTGATGCTATGGACTGACCCGTCCGTTTCCCAGAATCCAACTGAGCACATCTGGGACATCATTCATTCATTCATTCATCTTCTATTCTATCCCAGCGCACATAGGGCGAAAGGCAGGGGGTACAGCCTGGGGAGGTCGCCAATCCATCGTATCTGGGAAATCATGTCTCGCTCTATCCACCTTGCCACATTGTACCATGAACTGTCCAAAAGATGGTGGATGCTTTAGTCCCGATCTGGGAATCGATCGCTCAGGAGATCATCTCCCATCTCATCAGGAGCATGCCCAGGCATTGTAGGGAGGTCATACAGGCACATGTAGGCAACACAGACACTACTGAGTCTCATTTTAACTTGTTTTAAGGGCATTACATCAAATTTGGATCAGCTTGTAGTGTTTTTCCACTTCAAATTTGAGTGTGACTCCAAATCCAGACCCCATGATTTTGTTGTAAGCACATTAAATTATGTATCGAACAAAGTATTTAATAAGAATATTTCATTCATTCAGATCTAGCATGTGTTATTTTAGTGTTATTTTGGTATATAAACTGCTCCAAAAATGGAGGTAACTCTAAAATAACACGTGCTAGATCTGAATGAATGATATATTCTTAGATCAATTTGATTGGTGATTCTCAATATGCCATAAGTGTGTGTGGTTGTTCGTCTATGTGTGGCCCTTTGATGGACTGGCGGCCTGTCCAGAGTGTAGCCCTGCTTTTTGCAAGCTGGGTTTCATGTATGCTGGGATAGGCTCCAGCAGTTTCATTCTATACCATGCAAAATTTTGCATGTGCTGCCTGTTCTGTCAGCTTTGGTGTACTTCTATAGCCCATTCTATCTTCCTGCACCAGTCTATAATTGACTAAATGTTTTATTTTCCTTACCAGGTCAGAGGCTGCATGTTTCCGCCTGTTCTTGCTTTTATCAAAAATTTTTCCTTTTCTCTGATCCAACTTTTAATCCCCCTACTCTTTATATCTGCATGCATGTTTTTCCACCAGTCTCGTTATTTCAAATTCAAGTCATACTTCTGCCGTCATTTGCTTTGGAGCCTTTTCCAGAACAAAATTAAACTAAACAAAAACCTGTTTTCTCATAATGACACATAAAAACTGCACTTAAATATAAGATGCTTTTCTGCTATCCTTATTGTGTATTTCTCTTGCTACCCTTCATTGGTGGTAATTACCCTCTCTTGCTTAAGAGCATTTTCTCTCCACACACATAAAGGGAGTAATGGGCCACATCGCCTTGACATAATAGCTACATTAGATGCAATTGTCTTTCTGTATGGTTTATATCAAACAAAATTTGGGATCAGATTATTACATAGTATAAACTGATATTGCAGTCTAAGATGACAACAAGTGATAACAATCGGCACTTTTTTGCTTAAGATGGTTTTATGGCAGAATTTCTTAAGGAATACAAAAGCATTGTGTGTTTTGTGGCTTAAGTATTATGTGGTTCTACTAATGTTTGTTTATTTTCCTTTCTTTTTCTTTAGATGTTTTTAATAGACAGTGTTCAACCTCTTTTTAAATCACGCATTAATAAGCAGTCCTTTATAGGTCTTAAAAAGGACAAAAGCTCAGCCTTAGACTTTACAGTTATGTAAATGCTGCACAATCAAAAACAAAACATGCAACATTAGAAACTTTTTTAGTTATGTTACTGGTTGGATTTCATGGGATTTATGTGGGATACACACATTAAATTGGTTTAACAGTTCTCTTGGGGAACTATAAGTCACAATAATATTATGTAGAAAAAATGCTAATAAAAGAATCAAGGGTATTTGGGGTATTGACATTTTCATTTACATTATTATTTACAAGCGACTGATTTCTTTAAATGTCATTCATGTGCCCTCTTGGGCAATAAATTCTGCATGGAAAGACCCTCCAGACTTCCTGCCAGCACTAAACCATACAGTAAAACATACTGTTCAGTAGCTGCTTTATTTAGGTCAACATTGTGGAGGATTTTATCTTGGCACCATTAACACAAATTGAGGGAATTAACACCTGTCCATTGCATGGTTAAAGTACACATTAGTGACAAATCAGCGTTGCTGGTTTGTTTATTTGTATGTGTTTGGACAAGAACATGTCCACCAGTTACAGAAGTTCAGGAGTGAGCCAAGGACACATGTGGAGACAAGGATATGTGAGGTACATTTTGTTATTTGTATTGCTGTGCATAGTGACTCAATCAAGCCTGTTCCATCTGACTAAAATTGTTTTTTACTCAGTTGTACAGAACAGAAATTCTCAGCAGTCATGTTTGATAGCACAGGAAATATCTGGAAAAATCTGGAAATTTCATTTTGAATCCACATAAAACCAAATGCAGACCTTATGCAGAGCTCCTCCTGTTGGCAGTTTGTACTGTTTACAATAATGTAGCTCAGCTGCTTTCACCCGTACATTCGTTCCATGCTTAAAGCATTTTATAAACGCTCCACTTCAGCTTTATTACAGATTTTAGTTTTCCATTCTTTGCTTACTTTGCGCTCCCTCCTTAATTACTCTTCATTCTGGTATGTTCACTATGGAAACATGTGTGCCTTATAAACATTTCACTGTAAATATTTTATTCTAGGTAGATATATAGTATTTAAGCATATAAATTTTTACTGTGGTCTGTCAGTGATGTTTATCTGTTTATTATCATATGAATTAGTTCATGTTCTATGCATTATAAGCCGTTAAAATGAGCTAAGTTTATTAGGCGTTAATAAAAAAACACTCTGACATTCAAAAAAGCTGCTCCAAACTCCAGGCATTATCACATTGCTTCACTCTGCTCCCACTCATTTGAGGTAATAAATATCTCTGCACAAAATCCATATTATAGCATGCTGTTTATTTACAACCATTAGTAAAAAAGAAAAGGACAAAAAACAAGGGGAGAGAGAGGGAGAGTCATAGAAGATGAATGAGAGCAGGTAGTGTTACAACATTACATCATTCATCTGGTCAGGCAAATTTGTTTCTTCACAACATCAAAGAACAGCAAGATCTTCTTACTGCCAGAAAAAATCTTTTAAACTCTAGTCTACGATGGATTACAAAAGTTATCTCATCTGAAGAGCATTTGGGATACTGCTGCTCATCTGGTCTGAGAAAACTTTAGAAAACTGGCCTTTGTCTTCCACTTTAGGTATGAATCATGATCTGCCATATCTATAGTTCAGAACAGGAGTCACCAACTATAGTGCCTAAGGGCAAACACACCTGAACTACCTAATGAAAGCCCTTCTTGGTATACTTAAAACTTACTGGCAGGTATGTTGAGGCAAAGTTGAGCTAAACTCTACAGGTGACCATCACCTATCCAGGGTTTCCCCAGGCTCTAGCAAACCTCTTTGATCCTGAGTTAGAGAATAAGCGTGTATAGAAGTTGATAGAGAGAGAGAGAAATGGCATTTTACCTTTTCTCTATAATAAAAAAAATACAACAAATATATAGAAGATGAATGAATGAATAAACCAACTCAAGAAATTATATCAGGTTTTGTCTGTGGGAAGCTGTCTGACTCAGCTTACATTTCCCTTTTTTGGGTTTATAGAGGAGAGACCGGACTGCTCTAAAGCCAGGTGTGAGGTCCAGTTCTCTCCCCGTTGTCCTGAGGACTCAGTGCTGATTGAAGGTTACGCCCCGCCAGGCGAATGCTGCCCTCTGCCCAGTCGCTGTGTGTGCAGTCCTGCTGGCTGTCTAAGGAAAGTCTGCCAACCTGGATACCTTAACATCCTTATATCCAAAAGTTCTGGCAAACCAGGAGAATGCTGTGACCTGTACGAGTGCAAACCAGGTAGGAATGCTACCCTTCTCTGAAAGATACAAGAGTGTACACATTTCAACATTTATATGAACAGGACTGGACATGTGTTTTATATAGTTATTAGATTGAAACTTCAGTTTTATATTTTATGCCTATTTTTTCTGGTTGCTTAGAAATTAAACCCAAAAAAATGTATTTAATAACATAATAACATATTTAATAATGTAATTTTTTTTTATTTGGACACTATTTTTGCATACTAAAGTATTACATTCATATGGTAGGTGTATTTTAGTCAGTTCTGCTTTCACTTCTATTATCATTGTACTTCGAAAAAGGATTTTTGCTAGATTTTTATTTATTTATTTTTAGCGGGGATTCGTCACAAAATTGTTAGTATGTTAAAATAACAAAGGAATAGTAATGTATAGACTTTTTATTCTATTTTATAAACTTATCAGTGCTGTTAATTGACAAAAACTTATAATTTGACATTTTAACATTGTGAATTAAGAGTAATTCCTCAGAAAAAAAAAAATACATTACATTTGTCTTCAAAAACAGATCATTTTCTTCTTTATTTTAACCTCAACCCCAAGCATAAAGTAATAACTCAGAGTTACGGAAGCCAATACCGGCGCAGACCTGGTACACCCTGGACAGGTTGCCAGTCCATTGCAGGGCCACACATAGATCAACCACACACACACACATACTCATATTTACTCCTATAAAATTCTATGTGTGGTAGGAGAGAGAAAATGCACACTTCACACAGCTGCCCCAGAAATCAAACCTGGGACCTAACCACTATGCCACCAAGCTGTTCATTTTAAGCAATGACATAAAACAAAACCAGATTTCTAATATTCATGCATTCATCTTCAGTACCCACTTATTCCCTAGCTCTGGGTCACGGGGGTCTTTTTAAACCTATCACAGTACACGTAGAGCAAGAGGCAGGGGTACACACTAGACAGGTCGCCAGTCCTTCGCAGTGTCACAAACACTCACATTCACTCCTATGGGCAATTTAGAGTCACCAATCATGTTTTTGGACTGTGGGAGTAAACCCACACAAGCACATTGAGAACAAACTTCCCCCACCTGCGCAGGAATCGAACCTGGGACCTTCTTGTTGTGAGACAACCATGCTAATGGCACTACGCCACAGCACTTCCCTAATATAAATTTTTTAAATCTAACAATCTTGTGTGGGTTTCCTCCGGGTACTCCGATTTCCTTCCACAGTCCAAAAACATGTGTAACGCTAAATTGCCTATAGGCTAAATTGGGATAGGCTCCAGCAGACCCCCATGACCCTGAGTTCAGGAATAAGTGGGTATAAAAGATGAATGAATTAATGAATTAATGAATGAAGTCAAGTGGCATCACTAGTTATTTCAAGATAAAAAAAAACAAACCAGCTTTCTCAACTCAAATTAGAAAGTAAAATGGAGAAGCTTATCATTGGAGGTTAAATCAAGGATGGATATTTATTGCTGTAATGTTCTTGTTGTAATGGCAAGAACAGTTGATAAACTCGCGGAGGACAAGTGACCAAGCACTTTGAAAAGTAGGATAAACAGAACGCCTAATGTTTTCCTTGTGTCTTTTAGACATAATATGTGAAGTTCCCCTTAGAGGGTTGAAAGAGAAGCTTTTTTATCCTACTTGGATGACCAAGCTACTGATTTGTCCAGCACTGATTTGAAATGTGATAAAAAGAGCATCAACCATGTTTTTATTCACTTAAAACAGTTAATAATGGTCCCTATTTGTCTTCTCTTCAGTGCCCGTTGGCGGCTGCAGTAAACAAAGTGACAGGCGCTAGAATAGTTTTCTTTTGTTTTCTGCACTTATCCTTACGGCTCTTAGTTGGAAGCAAAGGCTAATTTTTTGACAAAGAATTTGTCAAAGTGGGATAAAGTATATATTTTTTTTGTTGTTGTGTTTGTTCGAGCAGTTTTCAGTGTAGACTGCAGCACAGTGGAATGTCCTACTGTCCAGCCCATGCAGTGTCCCGCGGACAGCTATGAAACCCAGGTCAGGCTTACAGCAGATGGCTGCTGCACACTACCGACCAGGTAAGTCCCACCTTTCTCCAACACAGCTCTTCCAGCCAGGACCATGATCTTTTACTTCACTGAACTTTTATCTCTATACACAACTGTCACCTTGTCTGTTCACTGCTCATGCTTTACTAAAACACATCTGACAAAAATGATTCATATGACAAAAATGATTAATAAAATTACACCATGAAATATATGCAAAATTTTTATTGAATGACACTGCTGACTTTTTTATACCCCCCTCCCTTGTTTTGTCATTTCCACTGTCATGCTGTCAGGTGTGAGTGCTTGCCTGGAGTCTGCACCTTCCCACAGTGCTCAACAGGAACGATGCCCCACTTGGTCTCCCGTGGTGATGGAACACCGGGACGGTGCTGTGATGTCTATGAGTGTGCAAATGGTAGGTCTGGTTTGATCGTAAATGTGTCTTGTGTGTGTGGGTGTTTGTGTGAGAGAGGTTCATAGGTGAAATGTGCGTATATAATCTTACTTAGGTCTGAACAAATAGGCTAGAGGCAGTGTCTGTTGATTGATATGCAGAAAAAGGGACAGAATGTGATGTATGCATGCAAACATACTAATGTTGCCCCTAGTAATAAGCGTTTTGAACAGTGCAAACACACAGCAGCAGGCTCATTTAGGTGAGTATATTTGTTTAATGGAAACACATGAATTATTTCACCATTTGTCTTTTCTGGAGATGTAAAAAGATAAACTTATATTTTATCATATCGCTTACAATATTTTATTTTATTCTATTGTATTGTTTAAATATAGCTTATTCATAAAAGCATTTCACTATATGTTGTACTGTGTATAATCAAATATGTGACATATAAAAAAATTAAAATTTGACTTTAATCCCTGACTAAAGCTGGGTTGACACTGTGTGATTTTGGCCACGTTTTAGTCAAATTTTTGAATCCAAAAAGATTCTTTTAATCCTCTGCTAAAATATGTTAATCGCTAGTGATATGACTATTCACCAACAGCTAATTTGTGGTCGCCGGACCACCTTTTTGATCTAATAAAATTGTGGCAGGGCCAAAAGACTTTAGGCACATTTTTCTCATTGTGGCTTGTATTGCAATGTGTGCTAATCCAAGAACCAATATGAGGACCAACCTGATGGGACGATTAGCAAGAGCTTTGAACCAGCGTCAAGCTTAAAAATACACTTATGAGTGTTTCTTTGACATGTCAATGCTGCTGTTTGTTTGATGTGGTTTATTGAACGTGTCACAGATTAATGGCACGCATTGTAAAGGTCTTTGCACACGGAAGTCAAAATATTTTGTATGCTTTTTAAAAATATTTTTTATCCTGAAAAAATCCTCAGTTTAATAATTTGCTAGCAATACTAGAATCTCATATTAAATGAGAAAACCACCAATTTCTGTAAAACAGTTTTTGCTGAACAAGATTAGCGGTCTGTCTAAAGTAGAAACACACATACCAAAATGCTGTATTGAATAGCCCATGCTGGGTGTTAAAACCATCATATTATAGGCTACAGTGGTAGCTCACTATTCTCGATTTTGGTTTTTACTTGTACTGTGACTCTGAATTGTCAAAACACCTTTCAAAATGCTTGCTACGGATACAAAAAACTCTAACCTGATGCAATTTTATTTTTACATTTACAGCATTTCAGAGATGTCCTTATCCAGAGCAACATTGATCTTTTTTATACAACTGAGCTTTTGGGAATTAAGGGTCTTACTAAGGGGCCTACAGTGGTGAATTGGTAGTGCTCTTGAAAACACCTTAACCACCTAGCCACCCCTTTCGGACAACTTTTTATTTGTGACTGACAAACATTTTAGATGGAATGTGAAATGTGATTAACACGACAAAGTCATATTTATTTATTTTATTTTTCATGCAAACATTTTATACAAAAAATGGCTTTTGTTGCAGTTAATGCGGTTATGTCATTTAGCAGATATCTTTACATTTAACTCATGTACAGACATGAGTAGTTGAGGGTTAGGGGATTGCTCAGCAGTGGCAATTTGGTGGAGCTGGGAGTTTAACTCATGACCTTCCATTTGTCAGTCCAACATCTTAACCCCTGAGCTTCACCACATATTATTTATTATAATAATTTTTACAGTACAATAAACAATATTTATAATAATATTTACACAAGTAATATGTGGTACATGTTTATTTTACCATTGTAGATACAGTGCAATACCATTTCAATAATTCAAAGTTTGAACTATCTTTGTCTTTAAACTATTCCTCGGGCAGACTAACTCTTATGCTATTTTAATAGGTTAACCCTGAATCTCGAATCATGAAGTTATATAAAATTCATGAACTGGTCAATCATTCAGGCAGGTTTTTTAGTGTTTTTGTGCATTTAAAACCTGTGGATTTAGCACTAAAATACCAGAACTTGTAATATTGTCTTATTTCAATCTTTTCATTGTAAACTAAATATCTTTAGTTTCCGTAGCACAAACCAGAACTGGCCGCAGGGGAAAAATTAGCAACTTTTTTATATTTTTCATATCTTCTAATTTTTTTGGACAGTTAAAATCTCATCTCATCTTCTTCCGCTTATCCGGGAGCGGGTCGCGGGTCGCGGGGGCAGCATTCTAAGCAGGGACACCCAGACTTCCCTTTCCCAGGACACTCCCTCCAGCTCTTCCAGGGGAATACCAAGGCCAACCGTTCCCAGGCCAACAGAGAGACATAGTCCCTCCAGCGTGTCCTAGGTCTTCCCCGGGGCCTCCTCCCGGT
>JAOTQW010000002.1:5913965-5932575 GCA_026260075.1 Sisor rabdophorus | reverse complement strand
CACACACACACACACACACACACACACACACACACACACACACACACACAAACTGGATTTTCTTACATCTACTGCCAGAATGAAGCATGTAGTGCTAATTTGGGCTATTAATTTCAATGAATCATCTCTTACGTTCACAGATTGTTCATTTAAGTTTTTGTTGCTGACCATGTGCATCCCTTCATGATCATAATTTACCTTCTGTGTATGGCTTCTTCTGCTACTGTCTCTGAATAAAGTTGAGGATGCTCGAAATGTGGTATTATGTGAGATAACCAGCTGAAAAATCAGAAGGAGTTACCTGATGCAACCATGCTTTAATGGACCAGAAACTTAAATCCATAACACTAATAATTAAAGCTGTTTTGAGAGCAAAATGAAACTCCATCTTTGTTTCTGTGTCTGTGTTCAGGGATTGGTAGTCTCTGTCCACACCGATACAGGTAACTCTTGTTATTAGACAGTTCAAAGAGATCGGGAATGGGACCAGAAAGGATCCAAACCAAAAAGAGGAGATGTCTGTGTGGACATGTCTGTGTGGACATGGTTTAGTTTGTGGTTTTTTGTCTCTATTGTTGCCACATTTTCCCTTGTGACTCCCCCACACCCATTGCCTTTTTTGTTGCCATAGCCACCCATTGGTTCATTGTTTTTTCTCCCTCTGTAAAATATCCTGTTTAATCGTTTTTTCTTGTTGTTTGTATGTATGCATGTATATCAGATTTAGTTTGTCATGTCAAGTTTGTTACTGTTTCATGTTTCCTGGACATTTGTGTCTCTGTGACTACAGGTGAATTAATCCCATCACAATGGGATTGCTGCAGTTATTTAATCGCAAAAGGATCTGATTTGAATGGGATATAAATAATCCTAAAACATATGCATAACTGCCCTCTTTGAGTGACAATCGTACCATCCAATTGAGTGTGCACATCTTCGTGTTGCCAATCCACCTAATAACCCACTAATTAATAAAACAAACAGGAAAGCGTGGTGGAGTGAGAATATGCCTTTTTCTGAGTCAGAGGCATCATAATACCTGCATGTGTAAAATTTGGAATTATTTCAGATAAGACAGACATCAAACATTACAGGTAGCTGTGTGAGTGTGTTGCTAAAAACTCTACAGTGATATTTCATTTTAGATGAAAATGAGTAGTAGTAAAAATATTTGCCGCATACAAAAACACAAGGAGATCATAACGCCATGCCCGCTACCTTGCTTAGCTTTTTAATGCAGTGACAATTCTGATATTAAAAATCTTCACCAAGCACTGGATAGTTGCAATCCAACAGATTTACATTGAATATCAGAATAAAGACGAGGCAGAATTAAAATAGATCTGCAGTTTAGCCGAGCCGACCAAAGCGTATCTCAGTTTCAGTGTGCATTATAATAGTGCTGACTTTGAGCTAAAAACTAATGCAGGGCTAGACTACCTTATTTTAAAAAGCATTTCTTAACAGAAGAACAGGGGATTCTTTTTTTATGAAAGTTTCGCATTAAAAGAAAAATATATTTTGTTTGATGAATATTTTTAAAATGTATAAACAATGAAATGATATATGCTGTAAATATATATATCTTTTTTTTTAATTCTATATATTAGTTCGGTAATAAGCGGGTATAGAAGATGAATGTATGAATGTTATCTATTTAGAAGAAAGGTACACTGCATCTGCTAGAGTACTAGAAATTGAGGACTCTATAAAGTATGTGCTGCACAATAATAAAAGGACTGAGTGGCAATCACACATTGCAATTGCAATATCAGTTTAAAAAACACTATTACATATTTTACCTAAATTTCACAGCTTTTTCTGTGACCTGCTGCCTTTTGCTCCACTGCCTTCATAGCTTTTATTAGTACACATGTGGGTTATTTGGTAGTATGCCATATGTTAAATTCATTTTTCTATTAGCACTACCCCTGAACCTATTAAAAAGAGAATTTCAGCCTCAGGCTAAAACTTCACTCTGATTCAAAATAAGGTTGTGTTAGTGTGTAAAAAATATCCTCACTGCATTGTAAAAAACATTATCTAGGCTATAAAAGTCTCTAAGTCTCTAGGCTACTATGTTAAAGACTAATATATATATAATATGTGTTTGTACTAAAAGAGGGTTTGTGCCCGAAGTAGACACTAAAAGCTATTACGTAGTAGTCCTATATCTCTTCTGTACATAAGAGCTACCATGCCTCTGATGGAAAGTCATATGAAGCAATGTGAAGGCATGTAGCATAACTGTTTACCCAGGTGGCCATCTGTGTGTTGGAAATATTAAACCAGAACCCAAGCAACTGTTAATGTCACATATTTTCAAAATAGGAATCCAGCCAGACTTTTTCTCATGTCTGCTGAATAGGTCACAATAAGGAATAGAGCAGCCAGGTCGCAGGTTACGGTTTGTGAACAGAAGAACTCTCTGCTTGTAATATGAAACTTCATGTTAAAAACTGTATGTTTCCACCAACGGCACCTTGGTTACTCTAGAGGTCTAAGAGAAGCTGTCATGCTGCACTGTACGTTCTTGTTTATAAATAAAGACACCAATAGTTATTGGCTCTTAAAATTTATATTTTGTATAGTCAATTTTTATTAATTTATTCATTCATTCAATAATCTTCTATACCCACTTATTTCAGAACTTTTTGGAGTCACAGGGGTCTGCTGGAGCCTATTTCAGTGCACATTTGGCAAGAGGCAGGGGTATAATAAATTATTATAATTATTATTATTATTTACTTCATAATTTGAATAAAAGCAACAGACTTTTAAAAAGTGTTAGAAATAGAAAAGGTTATCGAAGATTTGATCTGTTAGCATAGTAACAAACCTTTGGAGCCACGAGGAGATAAGAGATTTGAACATACAGTCCTCACAATCTGCCTGGTACACAACAACTATTTTTACATTATTATGTTTAGTTGTCAGAAAACCAATCTAGCAGAATCTAAATTATTTATAAAAAATATATATATTTATTGAAGTAAGTTTTGTAATGTTTGGTGTTTGGCTACATGACAACTGTGAGGTCTCCCAGGATTTCTGTGTGATTTATTAAAAAGTCACTAATTGCCAAAACAAGGTTTTGGAATTAAAGATGAAAACTGTAAAACCATTACCACTCAATCTCGCATGGAACCCTTAAGTTTCTAATAATGACACTCCTGTCTGGTGTAATAATAATAGTTGTGTGAACATTTGCAGAGACACAATATTTTACAGATACCAGGTGTGCAGAATGTTGACTTGTATAGCTCCAGCATCACTCATCATCAGTCAAAGGAACCCAGGGAAATAAAGCTGGCAAAGTGTTTATTTTTTTTATTACTTGATTTCCACCAACAATCTACTATTTCTACATAAAGGTACTGCTTTTACTTTGGTTCAACCCGGAAAACATTTATAACATTCATCCTCTTGAGTTTGGTACAAATGGCAGATTTTATGACACATTGGCACATTGGCTGCCCTATGATGACCAGCACACTGATCCTGTTGCACTTTAAAAGCTGTCTATGACAGCCTATTGCTGTCTAAACTAGAGAAACAGATCCAAACAGGCCCATAAAGCAGAAAATATACAGATTAAGGATGTAGTGGGGCATCTTTGAAAAAATGCTAATTACAATATCCCAAACCGGGGTGGCATCGTTCTCCTCACAGCAAAAAGGGTTTGATTTCTGTGCCTTTCTGTGCAGTTTGCGTGTTCTTCCCGCGCTTGCATGGATTTCCTTTGGGTATTTCGGTTTCATCCCACAGTCCAAAAACAGATCCATTAGGTGTGTTTGTTGGCCCTGCCTGACCTCTCCAGAGATGGTGACCTCTCAAGGGTGTACCCCTGCCCCTTGCTCTATGTGCGCTGGAATAGTCTGTGGGTTTAAAGATGAATGAATAAATGGGTTAATATCCCAACCAATGCATCCAGAATGCACAGACTTGAGGCAAAATTATTGTAATACATCAAGCGCCATTCATCTTTTGATCTATAGTATAAAGTTATTAACGGTACTAAAATACGGCTTCAACAGACCATATAAATACTTTTAGCCCAATTATAATCATAATGAGCAAAATTGCAATGTGAAAAGACTTTAAACATAAAAAAGTAAAGGTGTGTAAAGATGGTGGGGTGGGCCTTTTTTTAACACATACATTTCTGTTATTTTTTTTCTGTATATTTTTTATTCATAGTGATGATACACAGTCTCAAATCAACCTTTTTTTTAATTCCTATGAATAATTGGGGGTGGGGGGTTGTCTTTACCCCAGCACCTTCAGATAATATTTTTTTAAGGAGTATGGAATGTAAGTCAAACAGTCACACTAGAGCCAAATGTAATTTTAGCTAATGTTGTGGAACAGGACAAGTTTGTTCCTATTATCCTTTATGTACGATTAAACAGCTGCCCTACGATCAGCTTTGTGTTTTTTTTTGGCTATTGTGTTAATAGCACAAATATGCAAGTCATATTGCTGCCAAATTGAAATGTACAGAGAACCTACTCACTTCTACAACACCCTGAAAGAAATGATAATAAACCTTCTGTTACTAAAAGCTTCACCATTTCCACAATAATTTCCTATGCCCATAATCCTTTAAAAAAAGATAAATGTATGTCACTGTGGAGAATAAGAGAATAAGTCACCCTGAATAATAGCCAAATGACAGAAATGTAAAAAAAATGTAAAAAAAAAGATTATTAATTTTTTTTCTATTCTTATAAAGTTGCTTGGGGATAATGTCTATTGTTGTATGTACGTTGTGCGTACGTAAAGTTGCTTGGGGATAATGTCTATTGTTGTATATGTAACACTAATAAATTAATTAAATTTCAAATATCAAAAAAACATATTAAGTTAAGCTTTTTTGTTTAGTGTGTATGTGTTGTAACATGTAGTCAGTTCATTTTAATGAATGAATGAATGAATTAATTAATTAATTGTGCCTCTTTACCTGATGTACATTCATTTAGGGAAGTGCAATTTTAGGCAATTTTAGCAATTTTCCACCAAAACAGCTTCCAAGATCAAGTTTGAAAAGACAGTAAAAATTGTGGGCTGCAACAATCTGGATAAACTAATGCTTAGGCTTAAACCTATTTCTATCCCTTAGCCCTACCACTTTTCTCTTTCGGTTAAAGGCATAAAGGTTGGAGAAAAGCCAAAGACCCTTTCAAACTAAATTTTTGCAACCATACTTTTAACCCAGGGTTATAGGATATTTTCCCAAGATACCTTAGTTATATCAGCGATATGGCTGATGGTATAAAGTACATGTGATTCTAGATTTTCCAGAGTTGTAGATTTAATTATTTTCTTTTTTCTTTGTGGAATCCGCATTGACGTGCCACATAGAAGTTTAAAAGGTGTGTGCTTTGTTTTACAGAGACTAAGCCAGCCTGTATCTTGAACGGAATGGAGTACAGTGATGGTGACATGTTCCGGATGGATGCCTGTCATTTCTGCCGCTGCCAGGGCGGCGTGTCAGTGTGTTTCACAGCACAATGCGGCATCGTTCACTGCGAACGCTACTACGTACCTGAGGGAGAGTGCTGTCCTATCTGTGAAGGTGAGCACAATCACACGACTTTTATACTGTTTCAGAAAGTAAGAATTCACTACGAATTATTCTGCCTATGCATGTGTGTAACAATGGCAATATTGAAATTAGGAGGTAATGAACCAGTGAATTGGTGAATATGACTCAACCCATATTGTCTTAGTTTTACCCCAACCATACACTGTGGACTGTTAAAGCACAGATATTAGCTGTACGCTGTAATCAAAGCGAGACAGCCCTTATCTTTAACTGCATGTTATTAGCAACACAACAGCCATTTAGACAGCTTTTAAACCCGTAACTCTGCAAATAACAGGCTGCGTTTCAGCCAAAGATTTTGCAACAAACCACATGCAGTTCTAGACTCGTAGCAAAACAATGCCACTTCCTTTTTAATTCTAAAAAAAGTATTCAATAATCAATGTCACAGAAGTCACAGAAGTGTGAAAATGAATTTTTGGCAAAAGTATTTTTTTAAATGATCTATTTATTGAAAAAAAATAGATTGTTAATGTCTAAGCAAGAATGCTGCTGGAGCAATTTAAATGGCTATAAGATTTATAATCTTTTTTTCCAAAAATTCACTAACTAAAAAAAGGATGATGAGATTTGGCACACTGACACAATAAATTCTTTAAAAATATTTTAAACAAATATCTTTATTTAATTAGTTTAGGGAAATGGTTTACTTTATTAACCAACCAAACATGGTGTGCCTGCCTGCCTGTGCGTCATTCGGATAGTTTTTTCTCTCTTGAGTAAACTATGTCTTTATCCCGCCATGTTACTCTCCGTATCAAAAAAATCAGATTATTTTGCTGCCCAGAAAATCTGTGGGTAATCAAGATCAAATCCCCATTACCTACCACAATATTAGTCAGGATAATTTTATTGCTGTGAAGTAATCAGCATGTTGAGGCCTGCCGAAGACTGTATTTCTTTCTGTAAATGTAAATAACACTGTTAAATTCAGGAATTTTTAATAAAGTACTTAAAAATAATTTTACAGTTATTTTAAATAAATGTAATTGTTCAATTGTCATATGCTTCATTGCTTCTCTGTTAATTTATTCAAATTAGACGGTGCCAACAGTGATGTACTGCTCTTTTATGTTTTAGTTAAAATGTATTTATGTAATAGTAAAAATACATATTGAAAGAGGATTCTTTCAATATGTCAAGACATATTGAACGAACAAATTTTAAGACAAAGTTTATTCAAGACAATTTCAAGACAAATTTTATTGGGATGTAGAAACATCCCAGCTTGTCATGGCGATATGATATGTGGCATCAGCAAAGGCCCAGAAGAAACAACATGGAATGCAGGTCATATTCAAAATTTCTAAATTTGTCATGTCTTGTCATGTCTCACACAAGCTCTAATAATTCTAGAACAAATGACCTAGACTATTTTTTGGCAAACTCAGCGGTCCTCTCAGAAATCTAATCCTGGCAGAATGTAAATGTTTGTGATTGACAAAAATGTGTAGATTCTTTTTCTTGTGTGTTTTGGTCAACGTGAACTACCCTACAGTTTCTTGCTGAGCTCTATCATTAAGGCTTCTGTTTTCTGTGCAATAATAATTGATGTGCTTGATGTATTTGGTTATTAAAATTATAAATGAATTTAATTTAAGGAGAGCCTATATACTATATACTATAAAATAAGTGTTAGGCAGGATTATTTTTATTTCTGTACATTTTATATTTATGCAATTGCATAACATGTAAATTATAAGTTAAAATGCTTGTATTCTTGTGGTTAGCATGGCTGCCTCACAACAAGAAGGTCCTGGGTTCGAATCGTGGGCTTGGAGTTTGCATGTTTCTCCCCGGTGTGTGTGTGTGTGTGTGTGCATGTGGCCCTGCAATAGACTGGCCACCTGTCCAGGATGTACTCCTTGTCTCTTGCCCTATGTGAGCTGGGATAGGCTCGCTCAGACCCCAGTGACCCTGAATAAGCGGGTATAGAAGATGAATGAATGAATGATAATAGCATAGAATAGAATAGAATAAAATGGAATAGAATAGAATGAGGTAGTGGTTAGCAGAGGCCTGGTTTCAATTCCTAGGCAGGTCTTTTTGTGTAGAGTTGTTGAATGCATGCAGTCTAAAAACATTTAAATGTACAATATGTAAATTGGTGATTCTAAATTGTCTATAGGTGAGTATTTGTGTGGTCCTGAGATGTACTCCTCCCATCATTTAAAAAGCTGGGATAGGCTTCCCAATAGGCAGACCCATGTGGCCATGTACATCAGGGTGAAAGCAGAACACAAACACAATTACATGGCAGTATATTTTTGATAAACAGTAAGCCTAAAGCAAAATATGTTCGTGTGTGTGTGTGTGTGTGTTTTGTTAAGTAGGCATAAATAAAAACCTTTTTTTTTTATGTTCTTCGTGGAGGTTGAATAATATAAACAATATTATACAAACGTACCCAGTTATATACAGTAAAATTTTAAAGTAAAACACAAACTTGGCCGCTTCTCTTATCCTGTGCATATAAATTAAAAAATGTATTAAAATAATAAAAAATAAAAATGAATATATATAAATTAAGAGATAAGGAGCTGAATGTGATGCACAGTATGTTACATGCTATAGTGTTAAAAAAAAGACTTACAATACAATAAGATTTATTTGGTCAAACTGTAAAACTTGCAGGGTCCAGCATTGACAGCTCTAATCAGAATGGGTCTTATTTGTGTTCAATGTAATATCAGTACAGGACGTGCAATTCCTACTAAATAAAATTGAAGCATTTAACATGCAAAAACAGCAAAGTGTGCAGCGTGCAGAATTTCAATTAAGCAGAATTTCAATTAAGCGAAATTGACTTTTATAGAATCGTATGGGATTTGTATGATGAGCATGTTGACGAGTCTAATGACCCGAGGAAAGAAGCTCCTTTTGATTCTTTTAATTTTAGCCATCAGAATACAGAAGTGCTTTTCTGATCTTAACAGGTAAAACATACAGCTTATAACGGGAGAGCAAAAGTAATGTTTCATGGCTATAATAAACAACTAATTTCTTCATGAAGAAATGCATTAAGTAGGATTTTTCCTGTATAAGTGTATTTTTATTTGGTGTTGTCTGTTTTAAATTTCACCCACTTTAAATGTTATAATATTCTGAATATATATATTTTTTTTATATCATCGCTTGAAATTAATATAGTAGAACTCGAAATTGTGTAATTGTTTATTTTTATTTCATTTTTATAATTAGTTTAGCTGGGAGGACAACTGCTTGACAGGAAGTCAAAACCAACGTCTGCAACGTCAATGATTTGTTTATAGATTCATCTTTCTTTACATTGTGATGGTGTCAAAATCTCTGCCACATCATGATATATTAGTAGAAGGTCATGACTAAGTAATAAGAGATAACAAGGCTAGTTTAAACAGGGAGAAAAAAATTGCTTCTGTCTTCTATCTGTTATTTTGCAGATCTGATTATTCCTGCACTGAATTTTGCCGGCTGTTATGTAAATGGCCAAATTCTGGCTCACGGGGATCACTGGCGAGAGGACGACTGCACATTCTGTCAGTGTGTGAGCGGCGAAGCTCGCTGTGTAGCTGCTGCCTGCGGCCATAACTGCCTCAACCCGGTTAATGTGCCTGGAGAATGTTGTCCTGTGTGTGAGGGTAAGAACAAGTTTGTGTGTGTGTTTGTGTGTATGTGTGTGTTTGTTGCATCCATTCATTTCTTTCTTCCTCTTGTTTATTGTTCATTGTTACTAATATACTCTTTTGTAGGTCACCATGTGTGTGTTCTTAGGTCACCATGTGAGGGAAATATTTAATTAATTCATTTATATATTCATCTTCTAACCCGCATAGAAGCGGGCCCACACAAGCGCGGGGAGAACATGCAAAATCTGCACAGAAAGACCTTCTTGTTGTGAGGCGACCGTGCTAACCACTACGCCACTGCCCTTAATTTAATACAATGTAGCTTAATTTATTCAGCTCTTTTAACAGTGGTCAACAGCTGCTTTACATATGCATATGCGGAGTGAAATAATACAGTTTGTCCCCAAAAAGCAAGCCAGAGAGTAATAGAAAGAAACCTTGAGAGGTAGTTGTTTCTTCATTGTGATGTAGAGACGTCCCAGCTTGTTATGGCGATGCGATATGTGGCATCAGCAAAGGCACAGAAGATTCAACATGGAATGGAGGTCATAGCACATGCATCTCAGTGGTGGCACTTGTATAGACCAATTGCTAGTTTTTAATTCTAGGTGTTTAAACTTGTGGGTGATTGACTAAAATCAGCTAAAAATACACAAATCACCTATATTTACATTGTCTCATCTGTATTTTTGTTGTGATGTAAACTGCTACATGTGGGAGATTTGTGTAGTTTTACCCCAAATGTGGTATTTTTTGTTTTGTTTTTTATATTGGCTTGCACTTAAGGCAAGGCTTCAGGAAGGCTGGACTCAGGATTCGGCTATGCGAAGCCGAAGACACTTGCACACGAATAACAGAGATCCGGGTGACGGATAAGTGACAGCTCTGTCAGATGATAAATCTCTTTTGGGATTGGCTCAAGCCACATTCAGAGAAACATCATCTATTGGGTCAACTTGAAAAATATAGATTTGATATAAGCGGGATGCAGCCACTCACGAGTTTCAGGGCCTTCCATTCACTTCATTATCGGCACACCGACAGTCACATATCCTCAGCGTGATTTAGATTGTGACTAAACTCTAATACTTAATGCAGCCATTCTTGGTTCTGATTGAGAGGACACCCTGCACCTTTTAAACGTGTTTCTCATTTTAGCCATTCTGTAAATATACAGAAAATGCTTTATTAGACTCGAATTTAGCAATATAAATAAATAAATATTGCCTATTTTAATTATTGCCTATTTTAATTCTATATTAATTAAGCACCAGTAAGAGATGTGACAGAATTTGCCCATTTACATAACAGCCGGTCAAAATTCAGTGCAGGAATAATCAGATCTGCAAAATAACACTAAGATATATGAACAATGACTATTGTTAATGGGCTCTACAAATAAAGCTGAATGAATATATGCGGTAAGGACAAGGACAAGACAAATGAATTTCAATTCATTCCAAAGGTGTTCAGTGGTAAGATCTTTTTTTTTTACTTTTATAATAACATTGTGTAATAATGGAGCTCAGGGTCTTCTTAGGGTCACTGTCATGCGGCAACATACAAAAGCATTCTAGACATCTGTGTGTGCTTCCATATTTGTAACAGTTTGGAGGGAAACCACATATGGATCATACAGTGTGTATATATATATATACATATATACATATATAAGGTGACTTTTATATATAAAGGATAACATATATATGTCATCTCAGACTATAAGCAGAATATACACTGTCAAGAACCTCCTTGAAAAGCTGCTGGGATATGACTTATTATAAGAGTTCTGATAGAACTGTTCCGCTGTCTGGTTCTTCCAATTAAAGATCTGCTCGAAATACATGATGATGCTGCGGATCGATACATAGTACAGAAATCCTGAAAATTAGTTTTACACACAGGCCACAGCGTCAGCAAGATTTTGTACTTGTTCATAACATTCCCCTATAATCAGGATACAGAGGGTAAATTCCTGGATGCCAGACAGGGAAGGAGAGAAGTAGATAGGGATGAATGAAAGAAGGCAGCAGCATGGCCGCAGGCATCCTTTTTTATGTGCGTGGGCAGCATCGATTGCCTCCCCTCTTTCTTTCTCTCTTTTTTGCTTTCTCTATCTATCTCTCTCTCTTTTTTACTTGCTGTCTCTTGTGCTTTGTCTCTCACTCTAACCCCTTTTCAATTAAACTTTTATGCAGCTGTCCATCCATGAAGCAATTAGAGATGTGGGACTTACTGACTGTTGCGCACCCTCACTTATACAATATGTGTGCACACACTCGGTCACACACATACAGATTGGCAGGCAGTCTGCAAAACACTTCATACATACTAGAACTGCATGAGATGTATACACATTTCTATATTTCTTTTTTTCTGGCAAATCACAGAATGTCAGGCCAACTCAGCGTCATTGTGCTAAGCGAAAAGTTAGATCCATTGGGCTGTGATTCTGCTCTATCCTGCGCCGATCGGTAATCCAATGTAAGCAAACATGTATGTATTTCATTATATCACAGTGCATATTTGAGTAGCGTTCACACAGGGCTCAGTGCTAAAGACATCTGTTCAAATAATGATAACCCTCACTGCATTTAAAGAGCCTATTCTCCGCTCCAGGCGCAGGTCTGTGTTCTCAGAAGTCATGTTACATAGTAGGATTAGGTGTGCTGTATTGATTTTGCAGGACGCTTTGCAGTGTTACATTGTCCATGTATCAAATGTGTTGTGCCAAGCCATGCCCTTCTGACCTTGCTCTTCAATTATTTTAGTAAAGCAGACAAACAGGAGGAGAGCCATTTATTTTGTAATCCACAGAAGAGCTGTGTTTTCCTCAAAGCCAAATTCAAAGCCATTCGTGAGCCCAATATAGCACAGGGCAGTGAGGAATAATGCCACGATGTAGCCGTATCCCCTTTCCTTACAGGCAGATGTCTGTAAAAACTAGCCGTACCTGTTGGCAAGGACTAGAGAACTCTTTGTCCACTGTGCTTATTCATTTCCATAAGGCATGTTTGTGTGACTATAGGGGGAAATGGCGAGATGGCCACCAACTTTTAGCAGCTCTGTACATTAGCTACTGGAAAAGAACATTGAAGGGAATAATAGGCTGGTTCAAATGACATCTACAGCCTCACTTATAATCCAGATGAAAGTGTGCTCTGAAGTGTTTTCTAAAGGTCCCGAATTTGATTTGATTTATTTTAGTAAACAATTTATTTTGGTAGACAAATTAGACTCATTTATTATCACTTATTTTGTTAACTAATACAGTAATGATCTATTTTTATTATTATAATTTCAAAATAAACTTTATTATTAACCATTCCAATTGTCACATAGGTTTAATTAATTAATCTGATAATTTAATACACAATACAACAATGCTGACATTTCTCATGGCATAAAAACATTACCAGCACAATTATTGTCTATTTATAAAATCAGACACTCAAACAAACATTACTGTTTTTCCGTGCGACAAACAAATGGCTTCAAACACCAGGAAATATTTTATATTTTAAATATATTTAAATATATCTTATTTATTCTATTTCCAAAATTCAAATTCAAAATAAAAGGCACTAACCAAAGATTTTTTAACTAACTATAGTGTTCAGATGCCTTCTTCTTTCCATTTTCCATCTTGCTGTATTTGTGCTGATTTAAATGGTTGGTGTGGAAAATTGACTTCAGAATCTCAAGTATAAGGGAGGAAAAGCAACTCATATTGGCATCAGTTGACAGTAACTTCAGCTAGACTCTTGTGGTGATTTAATGACATGACATATGAACAAAAGTATTAGGAAATTTGACAGCCTTTCTCCGCTAAATGTTGAAAACCCAACAGTGGGTATATGCATATTCGGCCACAAACCTATTTTTTGTTTGTAAAGTCTGTGGTATGCCTTCTAGCACCCGCCCCAATTTAGTAAGTTGGGTAAGGTTTAGTGTTAAGTAAGGTTGATCCCAAAGATTATTCACATCAAACATAACATACCATGCTCTGTGCATTGTGCACAATGGCATTGTAATACTAAAACAGTGTTTGGGTGTGCTAGGCATGTGGCCCCTGCTATTTGTCATACAGTTCAATATAACTATACAATATGTTATGTCTGATGACTTGTCTCCGTAAGAGGGTTTAAAAAAGTGTTAGTATTATATTTACCATACAGTAATTACATAATAATATAATAATAATAATAACTTAATGCATTTTTTGGCAGATTCTTTGAAATAAGCTTCAAAACACAAATTTGGCATAAAGAACCAAATTGCTGTCTGAACCAAAAGATGCTTGATAAACATTCCAATTAAGAGCCACTTAATGTCCATAGGTTTTTTCTTAGTGGTCAATAAGGCTTTATTCCCTAGTCATTATGTTTTTTCAAGGTGACATGCTCTATTAGGCTAGGGAAGGTTCTTGCGCCAGATGCTGAGTGTGTAATTAAGTAAATAACCTCCGTCAGTCTGTTATGAGCCTGTACCATTTATAGTGCAGATCAGCCCAGGGCTGCTTATGGATGCACTTCTAAATTTCATCTTAGCAAGTGTGTCTGTTTATGCCAACATGGCTTATAATTCTAGTAAATATCTGCCAGTCTTACATTTATTTGGTCACATGTGTTCTTTAATCATAATGTCTCCTTACCTTTATCCTTCCCCTTTATTTTACATACAAAGATAACAAGGCTCCAGAATGAAAAGGAAATTCAGTGCTCCTGACACATTGATGAAAAGCAGTGTTTCATAATAAATTTTAAAAATGAAGATTTCGCCCAAGGAATGGCCATATCAAAAGGAGCATTTTTAGTTTATAATAATCATATATCCAGACACAATAACCTTGAAAATGAACTGAGAAAAGCTGGTAGACATCAAGGGGAAGAAAGGTAGCAAGTGTGATAGGAAACTGGTGTTCAGTCTGTATCTGATCTAACTTAATTAAATTTCTTACCCCAAAAATAATAGGCATTGATCAGCTCTCAGCCCTGCTTCTCATTTCACGGGAGTGAGCCGTGAGCAGTATCAACAAAAAATGACCTTTGACCAAATCTTAAATAGGCTCAGTGCCTGCAACTGACATGCAACTGCGAGCCACCGCCCCTTTGTCTTTCAGTGTCTTTTTATTATTCTGTATGCAGGGATGTGCCTTTAAGCTTCTCTTCTGTCACTTTCAGTTATGTGTTATGTGAAGTGTGTGTGTGTGTGTTACAAGTCTGCTAAAGGATCTTAGGAAGCGTGAGCTCAGCTCAGCTCAACTTTCCCGTTTCCTGAGCTCAGAGTGGGAATGATTTAAAGCAGGAACGACAACGATGGAGCTGCAGCGTGTCAGAGCTGTCATAACCTAAACCACACGGCGGTGTTCAAGCCATTGATATATAACACGCTGCGCCGTATTAAAAAGCCCCGTAATCTTTTAATGGGGTCCAACAAATAAATTATAAGCACTAAGAATTTCCTTTTAGAATTAAATGAGGACTACAAACGCAGACATCCACTCATGTCCTGTCTGTCTTCCTGTCTCTTTCTCTTCCTCGCTATGTCCTCCTCTTTCTTCCAATTTTCTTTTTTTCTCACACTGTCAGATGTTAACAGAAACTAGAAATAAGAGTTCTGTTTAAAAATTTATTTCAACTCCCATGACTCACAATTCTGGTCCTGGATGAGTTTTTACATTCTTTCTTTTTTTGGACCTATGAAAAACACATACACACACACTACTTTCTAACCTGAGTTACTAAGCTTGATTCACTTCAGCCCGGGATATGTGTGTATGTGTATGTAAGCGTGTTTTTTTTTCCCTTAGAGCCAACCTATATCACCATGGCACCCCCTGGCTGCAGCTTGCTGGAGAACTGCACGCTGACAGAGAAGGACTGTGTTTTCGGCTTCCGGCTCGATTCTCATGGATGCCGCACTTGCAGCTGCAAAACAAGTGAGCATTAAACATAGAACCATGACTCCGGTCCTCTTTCTTGTTTTTGGACCAGGACAACCAGTCATTACTAAACAAAACAAGTAAATTTAAGGGCGTAGTTTAGAGGATAGCACAGTGCTGCAAAAAAGGCACTGTGCTTAGCATGCTAAAAGGGGTGAGAGCGGATATATAAAGCTCTCACAAATCATAGGTAACTCTTTTAGCTGAAATGTTAAAGACCTTAGTTAGATTAATGGAACATACAGGAAAACATTTATTATATACATTTACATATTCCAGTTTAGAAAGTTGGGGTCAGCTGTGATTAGCACTAAATCAATAAGCATTAATGGTCCTGCTCAAGATTGGGGGCAGTGCAGCTTGATTCCTGATCATACAAGTAACAACTTAGCACCTTCAGACATCCAGCCTTAGTCAGACTAGCTTCACTGCTGAGACTAAAAGGTCAAATAGGACTAATGAAACTAATGCCAATAGCACAAACAGATTAGATAGCTTATCCTGCCAGTGAATCAAATTCTTACTGTCACTTTGAGTACCTGTGAGCGCAGAAATCTAAGGAAAAAAGGTTGTCTGTTTCTCACTTCAGTGACTTGCTACTTTACCTTATATCCAGTTTCTTCCAATTACTGAACCTGCTTAAACCTGATATAAGTGTATATAATTTATACAAGAAAAAAAAATGGGTTTTTTGCCTCCAGGAGAGGAGCTGTGCCACACTCTAATCTCAGGCTGCACCTTGAAGTGTCCGCTTGGCTTCCAGATAGACGCCAACGGCTGTGCCCTGTGTCAGTGCCGGCATCGGCACAAGAAGTGCAAGCCGATGGCATGTGCCAAAGACTGTCCCTTCGGCTTCGTGTAAGTCCATGTAGGAAGTTCTGTCTTTCTCTGTCTAAAACTTTCCTTTCTCCTCTTCTTTCTCCACCACCTAGAAGACAAGCTGTTCTCCTTTTTCCCACCACAGCTTCAATTGCAAGCCTCTGTGTCGTTTGCAGATGCTACCAGCACATGTGAAACGGCCTCCCACGGATATTACTGAATGCTCAGTTTGTTATTTGACAGACTTAATCAAGAGTAAGCTCAATAAGGGCCATGCCATGGATTATAAAAAAATCATGGGCTAAACATACTGTATAGTTAGAGTGGCTTATTTTGTTAATTGAAAATAAAACACATAGTGTTTTGGCTTAAGGTGCTTTTTGTCTCCTCTGCAGTTATGAAGCTTATGAAGCTTGTATTTGTCGATATTTTTTTTGGCCATTGCTAGCCAGCTTTAGAGCATTTAGGTTCTTTTCAGTTATTAGTGTTGTTTCTCAGATAAAATTAGTGAGTTAAGTTAAGTGTGGGTCCTGGGTTCGAAAAAAACTTTAATGCAACATTAAACCCAAATAGAGTTTTCCCAAGAGTTTTTTCTCCATTTTGTCACAGATGGATTTTTGGTTTCTTCCCGATGTCTTCTCTGGCTTGCTTACTTGCGCTCTCTTTATTTACAGATGTTAATTAAAGTGATTTTTAGTGAGTTTTAACATAGTGCTATAGAACTAAGGGTGACTTGACTTAAGTGAGTGCAGAGTTGGCAAATAGTGGGAAATAAAACTCTGGGGCAGAGCTTGAGCTGAAGTAATTATAAAATGCTTTACGTAAGTGCTGCTTCACCCTACTTACATACTCTGGTGTCTGCAAATGTTTGTAAAACATTATTTAAGCTATCAGAAGTTTCCATTACAGCATCACCAACCTGCCACTGCTGGGGACCTAAACAAGGTTTTTAACCTTTAATAGCTTTGTCGAATAATATCTTCCAGTCCCACTCTATAAGACTATCTGGCAAATGGCAGAAATTTCTACCAATTACCTGCAAAATTTTGCTCTAATATTTGCGGTGCATTATATATAATTGACAAACAGAAGTTTGAGCTTTTTCTTTTCTTTAAAATAATGTTGATTTCCACCATTTGTGATAAATCAAAAAAGGTTTAGTAAAGCTCTACATCGCCATCATTTTTTTTCTATTGTTAAAGCAATTCAACCAAATGCCTCAGAACATATGAATTGATGTGGCAGGTTCTTTTTCTATCCTTATCATATATAGTAAAAGCCCCCTGACTCAAGCTTAGATTTATTTAAGATCCAGTGGGGTTTTATAGATTCGAGTCATGACATATTTCCCGGGATGATAAATTAGCAGCTACCCAAAACAAAAGATCACAATGGTGGCCAAAGATCTGAATAAGTTCCCATGAACTGGATGTCTGAGTTGTGTCCTAGCATAAAACTTCTTTCTTCATTCATGCAGGTATTGTCATCAATTTTGTCTCTGTACAGGACTGTGTGAGATGCTATGCTCAAATTGCAGATTCTAATTTTAGATATCTATTTATGTTCTTCAAACCAATGGCAGTTAGTCGGGTTTGCAGAGTGCCAGGTGTGAATAATGCATGAAGGGATGTGCAATCTACCTTTTCTCTTTCAATCTATCGCTATTCCACAGCAGGGAAATCACAGCTGATAGCTTCTTATCACCGAACCAAATGTGCAGTGCATATGGCTGCTTTTCGGACTTATTATTTGCAAGATAAAATGTGACATAAGATGGACGAGAGAATGGTGTCAGTGCATGAAGGGCTTTGTTGCTTCGAATCAAAAGACTGATAGAGGAAGGCATGCTCTGAGAAAAGAGGTCTGGTTGAAGTGTATGTTCCTGATGTCTCTTTGCTTGATCATGTACTGAAATGTGCCATCTGCTGACATGACTTCATAAGGTCCCACCCTTCTCCTTTTCTTTCACTCTTCCCCTCTCTGTCCTGCGAGAAGTGATGACATTGAGCTTCATCTTTAGCACCTGCTGTGTAATGCATCTGCAATATAAATGCATCAGTATATACATAAGCAATGACAAAGTATAACTTAAAGGTTATCCTAGCCTATTATAATTCATAAATCTTCACTGCCCCCTCTCTCTCTATCTATTTCTCTCTCTCAGTGTTTATCTCTCTTTCTTTGTCTTTTCTTATTTTTCTTTCTCTCTCTTTCTACCTCTCTCTCTCTTTTTACCTCTCTCTCTCTCTCTCTCTCTCTCTGTCTTACTCATGATTCTTATGTCTTTTTTTAATTTTTTTTGTTTTTGACTTTTCTCAATTTGTCTCTTGTTTTTGTATCTTTCCCTCTTTCTCTTACTCTGTATCTTTCTCTTGCTCTCTTACTGTCTGTGTTTTTCTTTTATTAATTGTTTTGGTTTCTTTCTGTCTTTGTGTTTGTCTCTCTCCATATTTTATTCTCAGATATGAATGTCTATTAAGATGTACTGTATAACATATTTCTAGCCTTGTTTGAGAACCAGTTTGGCCTGCACATGATGGTGATGCGATATCAGATATCAGACCCCATGATTACACTATAGGGCGGCGCGGTGGCGCAGTGGTTAGCACCGTCGCCTCACAACAAGAAGGT
>JAOTQW010000002.1:5900034-5913865 GCA_026260075.1 Sisor rabdophorus | reverse complement strand
CCCCGTGACCCCGGATTCGGGAATAAGCGGGTACAGAAGATGAAATGAAATGATTACACTACACATTCTCATGATCATGTAGCTGATATCGTCACAGCTTGAAAACACTCACAAAATATTTTTGTTTGTAGAATGTTAACTATATCTTTATCAATTGTCCATAATCTTCCACTTTACGTATATAAAGAAAAATTCTCTAAATTATACCATACAGTACTATACTATACATGAGAATTATATAATACGGTAAATATCTATATATGGGAGGATATAGAAAATAACTGACAAACAAGTCATACCGACAAAAATCAATATGTTTAGTTAAAATCATTTTATGTGGAAACTGTAATGATGTCATATTAAATCATCATATTGATGTCATACTCCACGTCTCTATTTTGCGATAGAAGACATTACCATTATTGTAATACTAAATTAGGTTGTAAGCAAACTTTTGGTCTTGTTTCCAAATCATCACAACAAGGTTGCAAAATGCAGCACTTCAATCTACATTGCAAAAGAGGAGGAGTATAGTAAAATGTGTTAAATAGATAACATTTTACAGAAACTACACCCCGATATACAGTAGACATAAGAACATCTTATGTGTACTGTATTTAGCACGGTTGTGTAGTGGTTTTACTGTGCCGAGTTTGCAGGTTCTCCTCGCGCTTGCATGGGTTCCTTCCGGGTATTCCGGTTTTCTCCCACAGTCCAAAAACATGTACATTAGGTTGATTGGTGAACCTAAATATTTGCCCACATTGAAGTGAATGTGTGCGGTTGTCTGTATGTGGTCCTGCGATGGACTGGCGACCTGTCCAAGGTGTACTCACCCTATGTGCGCTGGGATAGGATCCAGCAGACCCTCGTAAGCTCAAGTTAAGGAATAAGCGGCTATTGAAGATGAATGAATAAATAAGAACATCTATATGACCAAATGTGCATGAACATATCAGCACTTGTGTGATTGTGATGTTTGGGTCTGTGAGATCTTAGACAAAAAGTAGAAATGTTAGCTCAGTTGTTGAGGTGTTAAACTGCTAACTGGAAGATCAGGGTTCGATTTCCATCATCACTAAACTGCTACCGCCAAGGAAGGCCTTTAACCCCCAAATTAAGGAAATAAATGCAATGGCTCTGAATGAGGGCATTATTGTAAATATAGAACACATTTTTTAGAACATTTCTATTTTCAAATGCGATCTGAGTGGTAAATGGCAAATATTAACCATGAATGTGTATCTTGCTTAAACATAAACATCACTTAAATTGTTTTCCATAAATTGTTATGACTCTGTTAATTAAAACCCAATAATATTGTTATAAACATGGTTTCAATAGACCCATGAACATTAACTAGGTAATCAAAACATGAACACAACATGACAACATATCTCACTAGTACTGTTGAAGCTAAAAGTGCAAATCTTTATAGTAATGCCCTGAAATGTAGGGAAAAGCCTTTTCAGATGTGTGGAAGTTATTATAGGAGTAAATCAGGACTACATCTGGAATAAGGTGTTGAAAAATATTAGATATGTATGGCTGTGAAATATTGGTGCACATCCGACACCAACATTCTTGTTACCTTGTTGCCTTCTTTTATAACATCCTTTATTCTTATCACTGGGTAGGGAAAGGTGGCTCTGGAGATTTCTCCATATTGTGAGGTAATGCTTGGAGGCCTGCTGCACGATCATTATTCCAGTTTCCAGCAGTGTTCCCTACAGTTAAGCTGAGTGTTCTATACAGGCCACACAAGTTTTCAACCTTTTCAGATTGTTTTGTTGTGTATCCTTATTCTGAAATGGGATTAAGACTCGTTTACCACTGATCGAAAAGTATTGCATAATTTTGAGCACACAGTTTGGATATCCTACTGAACATAACCGTATTGTTATTGTATAAGTGTAACTGTTTCTGTTTTAAACA
Organism: Sisor rabdophorus; assembly: GCA_026260075.1. Classification (NCBI taxonomy): domain Eukaryota; kingdom Metazoa; phylum Chordata; class Actinopteri; order Siluriformes; family Sisoridae; genus Sisor; species Sisor rabdophorus. The sequence goes on along the minus strand of JAOTQW010000002.1, from coordinate 5,911,930 downwards.
GGAAAAACAAGCATGGCTGTGATATCTGTCGCTGTAAAAAGTGCCCTGAACTTCCATGTGAAGAATCCTGTCCAATGGGATTCCAGCAGGACAAGCAGGGATGTTTAATTTGCCAGTGCATTGGTAAGCTTCATGGGTTTTTTTTAGCTTGGACGTTTTCAACTTGGATAAATAAAATGGAAAAACTAATATGAAATTAATTAATACATAATGAAATTAATTAATACATAAAATTTTCGACATTTTAAACTGTGTTGCAGACATAGACCCACCCCAAATGCTCTCATAGATTGAGATACATAGACTTTACAAACTAATAATACTAATTTAAAACAGAGTTAATATGTGAAAACTGTCAGCATTAATTGATTTAACTGATAATAATGTGTTAACTTGGCTAGCACTAATATTTATACAAATGTAAATTTTTTTACATTCTTTTTTTCTTTAACAAAGCACTTTTTAAACCATATTTAATATAAACATCATTAGTTAATATTTGTTACTCGATTGGTTGCTTGATCTACACACCAGCATTTAATATACACAAGTCACTTTATCATGTCTCTAACAATTTTTGAAGAGTTATTATTCACAATTGCTGTAATTTTTTTAAAACGTAGATAGAAAAAATATGAGATATAACAAATATGAGAAAAAAATAATTAGTGAAGGTATTCTAAAAAAGCTCAGGATAGTAAAAGAAGTTTGCTGTGTATTGCTGAGGAGGAATCTGACAATAAAAATCCTTAACACAAAAAAATGTCCTAAGAGATGCTATCCAAATCACTCCTCTGAGATTTATCTAAGGTTCCAACAATTCAATAAAACAGGCATTAGGACAGCTTCGTAATGTTTAGGTCACATTATCTAGAGAATCGACGTGACCTTATGCCTCCTCACGCACAGAGATGTCATTGCCGAACACCTCTGATTGGTGAGACTACGACAGTCTGTGCCTACACTGAGTTTATTGGACCTACATCAGAGAAATCTGTAGCCACACAGCTCAACCAAACACGCACACACACAAACCCACCTGTTGAACAAGATAATCCTACTTCCCACTCACTCTACTCTCTTGTGTGTATTGCATTTTCATCTGTTGTGCCTTCAATAATGGGTTCCCAAATGTGAAATATTCATGAGCAGACGCTAGCCGCCCGTCTGATTAACAAGAAACACAATTTTTTTTAATCCAATTTTCTTTTAAATTCTAAAAAAATGCACTTCCACCTTGTATATTAATGGCAGGATTGTAATCAAAGTGAGCTTCCTCTAGGGTAAAGACTCAGCTCAGGCTCTATTTTTATGAAAAGTATAGCTTGGGGTAGATATGCTGAGGTTAGAGGGTGTAATTACACCGCACATTAAATTGGGGCCCACAGCTAATAGAGTGTAAAAAAAAGGAACCTGACTGATTAGGTCAAACAGCACAAATTTGAAATAAAATTCAGATGTCAGACTGTATAACTTTGAAATGTGTGAAAACTTTAATCATCTGCATCACACTCATAAATAGCTTTTAAAACTGCAGTTTAGCAGGGGTTTTTTGTGTCTCCTAGACCAGGTTTCTTCATCGCTTGTACCCTCCATTAAACTGGGCTCCTGTCTGTCAATGGACGGTCGAAGACATGAGAATGGTCAGAGTTGGCATGACGGCTGCAGGGAGTGCTACTGCCATGATGGCCGGGAGATGTGCGCTCTGATTTCCTGCCCTGTGCCTAACTGTGAAAACCCAAGCTTCCGCTCCAGCCAATGTTGTCCCTCCTGTCCAGGTTAAACACAATCAGTTTCTATGTATCTGTGGATCTGCCTCATGATAGAGCAAACATGATGTAGTGAAGTTGATTATTTGACCTTTGGTACCTTAAATATAAAAGTAATTATAAATTAAGCTATAAATTAAATTAATACCATACTCATATTCTTGAGATTAGTGTTTAGTGGTAGTTTTTTATACTTTCACATTTTCTCCACAAGAACTATGTGTTGCCGGTTTCTTTCCACAAAAAAGCAGAACAGGGCATAATTTATCAGGACAATTTAATAAAGGTCAATAATATTGTAGGCTGGAGCAATGGTAAGTTATAAGTATACTGTTGCCTTATAGCAGTAATAGTTTCCCTTTATAAACTCCTGTTATAGGCATGTATAAACTCTCATCTTATACCGAAACACATCCTTGACCAGTTTCAATAATTTTGTTATCTGACCTGTTTATTATGTTTATGGGGCTAAGGCTTACGCTCTTCAAAATACCAATCTGCAATACTCCTTGATATGCACTCAAGATTATGCCTCCAGGCACTGGAATTTCTAAAAACTGATCACCCTCTGTTTTTGCACATCCTTAAAAAGGTAGAACTGTTAAAAAGTCTGAGGTTAATTATAGTTTTTGTTGGGTTTCAGGACATGTGGGTCTTAGTGGCAATGAGAAAGCAGACACTGCAGCTAAAAGCATAAATATAAAATTAACTGCCTGTAAAATCCCTGTCTCAAACTTTAAATCTACATTGAATTTTTACATCTTTAATAATTGCCAATCTAAATGGAAAAATGTATTAATAATAAATTATATAGAATAAGCCCTAGTTTCGAAAGAAGCCCAATCGTTCTCTTCACATCTTAATATGACCAGGTAGTTTAAGATTTTTGTATGTTTTTTTAGTTTACTGGAGATGAACCTTCTTTGTGAAACCTGTCAGTGAAACATATTTTATTATCTTGTAATGCTCTAAGGCCTAAGAGGCAACAAAGTTCCACCTTTCAAAATATTTAGCCTGTAATAATTATAAGAAACTATTTATTCTCTTTTCATGGAACTAAACTGAACTAAACAAACAAACTACAGAATTCTGCAATACTTTTGTTAACAGAATATACACCGCTTATAGTATGATATTTATTTCAACAAACAAATAGTTTAGTTAGATAAATAGTTAGATAAATATAAAAAGAAGATAAATAATCGTTATAAACATCCTGTTAAACTGTTTTGTAATGTGTTTTTTTCCTCTAGATGAGTCTGGCTCACACAGGCCAGAGCTAAGTGAGGCGTCTGTGTGTCTGTCCCCGGGTGGAGAGTATTTTGTAGAAGGTGAGACATGGAATATTGACTCTTGTACGCAGTGCACCTGTCACAGTAGCCGCGTCCTGTGCGAGACAGAGGTGTGTCCTCCTCTTCTTTGCCAGAGCCCAATCAGAACCCAGGACTCCTGTTGCCCACTTTGCCAAGGTAAGATTTTTCACAACTTTCTGCTTCTGTTTTGTGCAGTTTCATTACTTAAACCGACATGACTTTATATCAGTGTGTCGCTTCAAATGTTTTCAAGAGAACAGGAATAAGTATTTAAACCTTTCAGAGTTTTGTTAGAACAACAGCAGGGCCACAGAAAGGGCAGGCTAAACTGACAAAAAGGGGCAGTTCTAGACAAAATTTATGATTTTTTTTATTCTCTTGGCTATTCTGTGCATGTATGACAACAGTTTCTTAAAAGTGCAGTGGCTTGTAGTGCATGTTAGAGATTAAATCTTTTGAGAAAAAAATCTTCTGACAGGTAGAAAGCATCTTTTCGATCTTATTTTTTTATTGTTTAGCCTGCAATTGTTTATACAATTTGTATTTGGTTTATAGGCTTATATCTTAAATTATCTATAGGTATATGTAGCCCATCAAAAGATACGCAGACAAAACATAACCTGTGTGGTACGGTGGTGCAGTGGTTAGCACGTTTGGGGCACAACAAAAAGGTCCTGTGTTCGAATCCCGGGCACAGGGTCTTTCTGTGCGGAGTTCTGTGCATGTTCTCCCCGCGCTTGCGTAGGTTTCCCCTGTGCATTAGGCTGATTGATGACTCTAAATTGCTCATAGGAGTGAATGTAAGTGTGTGTGTGTGTGTGTGTGTGGCCCTGCGATGGACTGGCAACCTGTCCAGGTTGTACCCTCTGCCTTTCGCCCTTTGTGCGCTGGAATAGGCTCTAGCAGACCCCAGTGACCCAGAATTTGGGATTAAGCAGTTATAAAAATATGAATAAGTGAAAAGAACCTAGCAAACTAGGCACTGATCTACAATTTCTAATTGTTTTCATCTAGTGAAATTGTAAGCTGTGAGAAGAACAAATTCTTTATACTGTAGTTTAGTGGTTTTAAAATTTGTTTGTCAGCTGAACCCCAAAATATTTACTCCCTTCACTTTAATTTACTTTAATGTAGGTAAAAATACCACTAGAGATTTTTAGTATTTATTAGCACATTTGCATGCAAAACATTCATCTGTTTTGAAGTTTTAATTAGTCATAATTATTGTTAATACACATTTCAACACATAAATGTAAATGATTTGTTTTTAAATGTCTTTTTAAAAAAAGCTAGCATTTTATGCATTTTTTTGTCAGTTTCTCTAGCCATATAACGCACAATTTATATAGATTTTCTATTTTAATATTACTTAACCTATTATTTGTTAATTTTCTTTTATTGGGTCAACTCACACACCCAATTTCGGCTTTATTTTGTGACTATTGCCATTTTTAACAACTGCAGCATGAACAGAAAAGATGTTGGTTTATGTAAATCTTTGGCGTTAGATTTGTTCTTTCAACAATATGCAATGCACAGTCACAACAATATGTAGTTTTACTAGCAAGAATAGCTAGGGATAAACCCCCTTAAGGATGGAATCCTAAACATTTCCAATTACAAACATAATTTCCAATCAGAATCAACCACTTGTATTTTCTGTATTTTAATTGTTGTCAGCTGCAGTGTAAAATATGGCCATGCATAAAGCATAACTTAATTCATTAGGATTCACATCCTAGGTGTAGGACATGAAACATGGCCGGCTTTCAGACATGATAACACTGTTTAACATTGATCCTCATGTCAGGGATAATGTGTCATTGAACACTTATGAATATTAACAGGCTTTGAATCAGGTGTGTGGATGCATGAGGAACATGAGGGAACAGTGGGAACTGAACGATGGTTTCTGGCTTTGTTTTGTTGTTTGGAAATTAGAGACTGATATCAATTATTTGCATGTTTATGTGACTGATAACTAATATGCAAAACTAATTTTTTTTGCCAGACGGATAACAATAGTACTAAAGTGAGCCAGCTTTTTATTAATTTATTTATTCATCTTCTATACCAGCTTATTCCTGAACTCAGGATCACAGGGGTCTGCTGGAGCCTATCCCAGCGCACATAGGGTGAAAGGGGAAAGGGTACAGCCTGGACAGGTCGCCAGTCATATCGCACCAGCTTTATATATCCGATTCAATCAAATAAGATTTAGCATGTTATTGCACATAGGTACATGCCAACAAAATAAAAGTATTTATAAATGTATATGCAGAGAATATATATGAACTGAACAGAATATGCATCATACATATTTACACATATAGCTGTATAGACTATACGCTGTGTGCTTATGTATAAATAGTGTGCTGCATTATTTGCCAATATCTTAAATGCAGTGACAGGCCGTGCATTTGGTACCTGGGCCTTCAGTTGGGACTTACCAGACTGATACACCTCCTAAAACCACCATTATCACTTTTTAATACCCCCACTATTACATCACGATTATAGGAACCATTGATACCACACAAAAGTGCAATATATCATAACACAGCATAGAGAAAGACCTTTCACAATTTGATTTATTATTTTTATTAAAGCAAGAAATGCTGTCCGATTCCAAATCTCTAAACTACTAAATGTATCACAATTACTCCTTTTGGCAATTTAGAATAACTATTCAACCTAATGCACTTGTTTTTGGACTGTGGGAGGAAAAATGCGAGTACCAGGGAAAAGCAAGCACAGGGAGAACATGCAAACTCGAACTCATACTTTCTTGCTGTGAGGCAAACTGCTAACCACTTTGCCAATGCACCACCCATCACAAAATCCTAAACAATATAAAATATATAACACATTTAAAGGCTGTAAGTCAAGGTTAAAGGTCAGCGATACTGGCCTGGAAGTGGAAAACTCTTTACTGGGCTAAGACAAGATAGTTATCTTTAGGATTAGCTGAACTCTTCTAAAATTGAATTTTCAGAAAAAATCACTGTCAAAGTGTATTTTTAAGTATGTCTAGGACCGAATTAATTTTCCACCTACATCAGACATTGTGAGTCTGTGGGTTTATCCGCACAGATGAGATTAGCTAGTCTGCATTGGTTGGACAGAAAAATGGTGATGTCATCTTACACCAGCTAGCAGGCTTTAGGAGCTGCTTTATAATTTATATTATTAACGAACGTATTTGCTATATTGACCTCAAATCTAATTTAAAAATTGGCGACATATTATACATTTTATAACCTTTAATGAGACTTAAATTGAGAAAGAAAAATATCATTTAATGAATAACGGTTACCGCTTGTACGTGTTCTACTTCGATGTTATTACAGCGGATTAGGTTTCCAGCATGCCATCACAGGTTTTCTTTAGGGACACTATTTATCACACATTATTTATCAGAAGGGAACTAATTAGCAGACGTTGATGTTATGCTAATGTGTATAGGTTTTCTGACTGGTGTGTTAAATCATGTGACAGATTTGGCTGAACCCTTGTATTAATTTCGAGTGTAATCTAAAAGAATAAATAATCGATTTAGTAACTCTTAGTGTTTGTTTTTATCCAGGGAAATAAATCATTAAAATATTATTATGTACACTGCAGAACAGTTGTTTTCTTTCTCTCAACATTATGCAAATTATATTTTGTTCGTAAATTGGCTGAATAATTATGATTATAATTTATGAATAAATTCTCTGTTGAGACAAAACTGTTGTGATTATCATTACAGTTAATGTCATTTGTCACATCTGTAGATCAAACTAATAATTCAGCGAACACCTTTGAGGTGAAAAGACGGTTTAATTGTGCTGGTCATTACAGATAAATAATATTTGTTTAGTAAGTTACACATCCAGACTCAAACCTGAATAGTTTTGCATTTTTTCTGATCTGCATCCTGATGGGTTTTCTATTTACTCCTTGTAATCTGGTTTAATAATCTAAAACATAACATAAGTTGGAAACCGTGTGCTATAATTGGGGATAAGCTCTATATCTGCAAAGAAGCTATGTAAACAGGCGCAGAATGTTTATCGTTAAGCACATGCACACATTTAAAAGCTTTTTAAAGGTCACTCAATCTGTACATCATTTAGACATGGCTCATGGGTTCAGGGGATGATTTCTGTATAATTGTGATAAATTTCACGTTTGTTTTAAACCATGTTATTTATGATTTATGCTTTACACTGCACAGATAATTGAACTAAAGGTTGCTGATTTTGTTTTTTAATAAACAATAAATTTTTCAACACAATCTTTGTTACTAATGTTTTCCAGATGAGCCACTGACCCTGTCTGCCCCTGGCAACAACAGCACACCCAGCTACTGCCGCAATGAGGAGGGTGACATCTTCCTGGCAGCCGAATCCTGGAAGCCCAATGTTTGCTCCAGCTGTGTGTGTGTGGATGGAGTCATTAGTTGTTTTTCTGAGTCTTGCCCCCCAGTTAATTGCGCCCGGCCTGTCCTTCGCAAGGGCCAGTGCTGCCCCTATTGCCTAGGTATGAATCAAGCCTTTTTGAATGGTCTTTCATGACTATAAGTATAAAAATTGTACAGCTAATTTAAAGACAACACTAGATGACTCATGCACTTTATGTTGCTGAGACTTTTAGTTAGTCTCTCTCTTTGGTGTCTTTCTCCTGTCCTGTTGATTCTGTGTTGTGTTCATTTGTGTTGCAACATGGGATCTTGGAGAAACGTTGTTTCATTTAATGTCCTTCTATGCCATTCTATATAAATAAAATAACAATAAAGCTTGACTTGACTTGACTTGAACTTATTAACCTTTATTTCTTGCTGCTAGATGCCACACCAAGAGCCGTGTGCCACTTCAATGGAAAAACCTACGTAGATGAGGAGCGGTGGGACATTGACAGCTGCACACATTGCTACTGCTTGCAGGGTCAGACACTGTGCTCTACAGTCAGTTGCCCTGCCCTCCCCTGCCACCAGCCAGTCACTGTAGAAGGCAGCTGCTGCCCCCTGTGTCCAGGTCAGCTACATTAAAAAAATTCACTGACTTTTTTTTTTAACAGTCATATACACTTCACACCAAAGAGTAAAAAGAAGAGAATTGTAAGAATCTACAGGTATAAAATACAATTGTTTGTGAACACCTAAATTGGTATACTTTCATGCTAAATAGTAGGTGAAACTGTGTAAAATTCTTAGTATTCCCAGAAATTTCCCAGATGTTCTACTTTTCCACCAGGATTTTAAGATATGCATATGATTTTTTGGACTAGCTTTAAGTTCTTAATTTCTGTACCTCTCCTGCCTTCACCCTTTAGAGGGCTGGGATAGGCCCCAGCAGACCCCAGTGACCATAAATCAGTAAATAAGCGGGTATAGAAGATTAATTAATAAATGTTTTAATTTATTTCATACCCATCGTCTAACAAAATCTATGGGTTTCTGAAGGCAGCTTATCTGTATGATTTTTTTGAATGGAATAGAAATGCAGATCTAAAGTTAGGCTAGTCAAGGAAAATTCACTTTACTGCGTTAAAATACTTATTTTATTCAGTGTCCATGTTGTTAATGATACAAAATGTTCAGTTTTACCCAAAAAACAACAATACTTACAGAACTAAGTGTAGATGTGTTAAAGATATTTAGTGTATTTAAATTATTTAATAATAAAATAAATCACTAGTGCTCTACATTAAATCACTGTATATTGCCAAGATTGATAAGATATTATAGACTAATACTGTAACAAAAAACAATTTAGATATTTAATTATTTTTTTACCTTTGTAAAAAATAGGTTTTCTCTGACATTATATAGAATCCATTTTCAGGTGCGTGAAACTCTTAACACTACAGTATGAGTGAGATTAAATCAAAATGTTAAAACACTTACACAACACAATGTAACTCCAAGTCAATTATACTTCTGTGAAATCAAACTGCCTACTTAGGAAGCAACACTGATTGACCATCAATTTCATGTACTGTTGTGCAACAGATGGAAATTATATGCAAATAGCAAAACACCCCCAATAAAACAGGGGTTTGCAGGTGGTGACCACAGACCATCAGTTCCTATGCCTTCTGGCTGATGTTTTGGTTACATTTGCACATTTGCACAATTTTAATTTTCATTGATAATTTGTGTGATTTAGTTGCCAGTACATTCAACTATGTAACAAACCTTTTTTTATTTAATAAGGATATTGAATAAATGTACAGAATGTGGAATACCTTTATTTTTTTAAGCAGTGTATATAGATGTAATAGTCCGGTGTCCCAAATATTGTTTATCCATGTAGTGCAGCTGTTTGTTCAGATTTGCTAGAGTGTCTACTATATCTCACTATCTTCCAATCTGTGTTAATTTTTACCTGCCAGTTATTGTCACTTTACATGGGCCAGGCATACCCTGTTTCCAGAACATTTTACTGACACTGAAAAAAGGACATGTAAAATACAAGATTGTTTACCAAGGCTTAGTCACGCAAGCCAGCCAGTCGCAGAAGCTGAGACTAATCTACTTGGATTTCGAGACTTTCGCAAACTTTTTCCAGTCCAGTGACTATATCTCACAGTACTGTTGTGTGGATAATGAAGCTGTATACCCATAGCTGACTTGGTGCCCTGCAGCTTTACCCTTTTTTGTTATTTGAAAAAATCTTGCATTACAATGCAGCCCTTGCTGTTTGATCATTTCAATCCTAAAACCTTTTTAAGAAACGAAATAATCGTTACATGATGTTAACTATTTCTATTGCTGTCAAAAATTGCAGAGTTCCATAATTTATAGTAGGCAAAACTAAGTATGTATTCTATGAGGCCGTGGGAGAGACGACTCATTATATGAGAAATTTGCAGAAACTTTTGTAGTTGCACTCACTTTAACATCATTCTAGTTTTAAATTCACCCTGCTGTGCTCTTGTATCTCACATGACCATATCAACATGGCAGATGTAGTATTATGCATGAACTTACAGTAATGAGTTTTATACTTCCAGACTACAAGAACATGATTTTCCTGAAAGTACACTAAAGAATACTTAATGAAATCGAGTACAAAATTAAGCAGTATGTGATTTCAGATGGAGCTCTTTCCTCACATCTACAACAACATGTACTTCACTGTTACAAAAATGTCATTACTTCCATAAAAAGTTAGTTATGCAGCACCTTGTGCAAAAATAAATAAATAAACTTATTTTTACTTAGATTGTAAGGATTTGGAAAGAGGAAATTAAACACTGTGTGTTTCTGTTACAGAGACTGTACCCACTAATGTACCGATAGAAAAGACAGACCAGCATGGAGACAGACTGAAGCACCGACCTGCCTGGCCCACACACAGCGAGAATGACATCATGCCTCAGTTTAGAGGTGAGAGTGTAATACAAACATTAACCCTATTATAAAGGGGATTTTAAATATACCTACATTTGTAGCTTTGTGGCAAAGCATGAGAAAGTCCTAATGCCTCAAAACTTTTTTTTTTTGTAAACCTTTAATATAAACTTTTTTAAAGTGTTAATTATTTACACATCCTTTCATTAACTTGCCCTTTGTCTGCTAAAATATTTACATCCGAATTAATTTATCTTATTTATACAACTTAGAAATCAAGTGTTAAGGGCCATACTCAGGGGCTGAGCGGTGACAGTTTGTACTGGGATTTAAACACATGACCTTTTAACCAGCAGTCTTATACCTTAACTACTGAGCTTCTATTCAACATTTGAAAATAGGGTATATAAAAAAACCCAGTAGAGTAAAATAATTTGCAATAAAACTCTTCGCAATAAAATCAGTTCTTTTTGCATTCTCCTGTAAAGTTTGTGAATAAGCAGTTATAGAATGAATAGATGAATGAATGTTTGCATTCTGTTCATTCATTTAAAAAAACGATATGTAATGTAGTCCCTGCGATGGACTGGCGACCTGTCCAGGGTGTACTTCCTGCCTCTTGCCCTATGTGCGCTGGGATAGGCTCCAGCAGACCCCCCAAAATCGTGAATAAGCGGGTAAGAAGATGAATGAATGAATGAATATGTAATGTATGATGACAAGTGTTTGTGTTCAGGTTTGCTTCAAGTGTGCCAATTAATGTGTATTTCCAGCCGGGGACTTTGGCAGCCTGCAGATGCCGTATCTAGACGGAAAGACACTGGTGCCCAATAATGATGGCAGGCTGCATTGGGCCTGGGTGGCATTGCCTGTCCTTTTGATGATGCTCACCATTGCTGCCTTGCTGCTAGTCAACATAAGAAAGCAGTGGATGCATGTGCCTTGTTACCACACGCCCTCCAAGGTAGAAGAGTAGAAATCAAGTAGACAAATCATAAATATGTTAAATAAAGAGATATACGATGTGTTACCCGATCATTCTTAATTATTATAATTTACTGTATATCTTATATTCAGCAATAGATATGTACATAATATTTTATAACTTATCTACATTTTGTTTGAATTAGTTACTTATTTTAGTATTATGCATAATTTAAATGATATATTTTTTTAATTTATATTTTAAAAATATTAAATATTTTTTTCACCATGGTTGGTGTGCTCAGTGCAGATGTTGGCAAGATTTGCACAATGAGTAACGTAAATTTGGTTTGCTAAAGAGATACAAAGACAAGAACAATAAAATACATGAACTGCATCATAATGGTCTAATCATGTGTGACTGAAAATATTAATACAGTATTAATGTAACAAAAGGGCGGCGCGGTGGCGCAGTGGTTAGCACCGTCGCCTCACTACAAAAAGGTCCTGGGTTCGAATCCCGGGCTTGGGGTCTTTCTGTGCGGAGTTTG
>JAOTQW010000002.1:5885999-5899934 GCA_026260075.1 Sisor rabdophorus | reverse complement strand
ACCCCCGTAACCCCGGATTCGGGAATAAGCGGGTAAAGAAGATGAATGAATGAATTAACAAAAGCTGCGGGGAAGCAAACATCAACAAAAACACCCCATTGTGTATTTCAAACATTTTTTAACCATACACATTGCTTAGATACCATTATTGTGTCAAGTATTGTTTTTTACCAAAATTAATCGAAACAAATCCTGTTGTAGCATGGCAATCCCTCTGTACACAAAACATCTGAGCCTTGTTAAGACATTATGTATTATGATTGAAAGTGTTCTATACAAATTCCTGACCTCAGCCTCACCCAACAACTTTAATATAAACAGGAACACAGACTGCATACCAGACCTCCTTACTCATTTATTGTGCCTGGTTGGCATTATCTATCCTTAAATGATGTTCACCATCACCATCTTGCTGCTAGTCAACATGACGAAACAGTGGATGTTCCCTTGATACCTCTACCACATACCATTGTTCCAGTTTACCTTCACAGACCGCTTTATTCAATCTTAATGTCTGATCTCACTAAAACTCTTCTGGCTGAATGAGCAATTCTCCAAAGCCACACCCCAAAATCTAGTAGAATATTTTTTTTTACAATTGTGGAGAGTATTACAGGAGCAAGAGTGAGATCTAGAATAAATATTGTCTGGTGTCCTAATACTTTTGTCCATATGGGTGGCCTATCTTGGTCCTGGAGTGGTGGTATCCTGCAGAGTTTAGTGCAAACTTGCCTCAACACACTGACCTCCTGTGAATTTCAAGTATATTTAATAAGATTTTGATTAGTTGGTTTTGGTGTGTTTAATAAGGGTTGGAGCTAAACTAAACAGGGGTGGTTTATAGCCCTACAGGACAGAAATTTCCAGCCCCTGATATAGTGTATGGTAGTTTCTGGTTATTTACTTGTTGTTTTTTACTACATAGTAGTGCTTTTGTAAAATAACTGCCATTATGTTGTCATATTGTGTTTTGATACAGCCCACATGTCTGAATAACCAACTGGTCTATGTTGACTGCCAGAAAGGGACGAAGGTACAGGTGGACAGTTCCCAGCGCATGCTGCGCATCGCCGACCCAGACTCACGCTACAGTGGATACTACAGCATGCAGAAACACAACAACCTGGAATCAGACAACTTCTACCAGACTGCATGAGTGAGAGCGGCCTGCGACGAGTGAGGGATCGTTAAAGAGTGATAGAGAGAGAGCAAGAGAGAAAGAGACTGGGGTCAGCTGCCAAACTTAACAGCACAATAACAGAAAACTAAAATTTTAAAGAGCTATTTTCATGGCTAAAAAATCCAATGATGTGCAGGGCAACCAAGCAGAGGAAAAAGATTCAAGTTGAGACCCTGATTAGACACAATAATAATCCATTCATTAATCGAACGCCACTCCAAACTGCACGCCCAAAACTACTAAAGGACGTGTTCCCAGGTCAGTCAATGCAGGACTGTATTTATTTGAATGGGAGATGCTGAGTGCATTTCCTTGGATATTCTCGTGTACGTTATAGTAAGAGTGTGTACACTGTATGTAAGTGTGTGTCTTTCGTCAGCAGTTGATGAGTGCAAACCTACATATTTGGGATTAGGGAAAACAGGGGTGTTTTGACAAAGTGATATTTTTAGTGCATTCCTGTTCTTTTTTACACAGAGAAAAAAGTTATTTGAAACGTTTTTGAAGAAAAAAAAAGACTTCAATCAAGTGCTGGTGTGAATGTCGAACCAAAGCTTCTCTGGGAGGGGGGTCTTTACAGTAAACAAAATACTGGACTATGTGGGAGAATGTAAGATGTGGAAAAAGGAGAGATGAAACAAGATAAAAAAAATGAGAAAGCAGACCTGCTAGGACATTTCCATTTGTACAAATGCAGGGCTCAACTTTTTTTAAACCCTTTAAAAGATGAAAAATGAACAATTAAGAATGCAGTTTATGGGAAATGCGCCGTCCTGTTTAGACACATCAATCTTGGCTTACAAGTATAAGCTTTTCCCACTTCACATGACAGTCTTGGGTTTTTTTTCATTTTTTTTATTCTACAACGAAACAAATTGATGCTTTCTTACACTCCTGGCAACAATATACATAGTAAGAAAGAAGAAATAAAGGGGTTGTTCAGTGTGATAATTGTGAGAGATAGTTATACTGGTCTGATAAGTGTTTGCTACAAGTGCTGCTTTTTTGCATTGATTTTGTAGGACTTGTTTCTATTAATCAATCAAATCCCTGGAAAACACACAAAAAAAACAGAAACAATATGGCGAAAAGCATTAGCTAGACTTATGTTTGAGGCTTATCAATTTCCCTATGTTTCCCTTACAGATTATAAAACAGCTTTCTTCTCTGAAGGCTTTGAAACGCTTTAAAAAGCACTTTCTATTAATTCTTGCTTTAAAAAAAAGGAAACAAGCTGCCAAATTGGCTTTAAAATTCTTCACATCGTATAGGAACACATTATGTACATAAAAACGCTATTACGAATAGACATGAGATATCGTGCAAGTGTAGCTGTTCGTGTGTATGTTTGTGTTAGCATGTATGGACGTGTGCACACAAACGCACATGCATGCGCACATTGATTCTACTTCACCTGTAAAGTTGTCCTTTTCAATTTTTTTTTCTAACTGAATGTATTTATGACCGAGTGACCGAGTTGCTTGTATGATGAATGAAAAGATGGACCTACGGAGAAATGAAGAGACAGAAAAAAAGACAAACATCTCGTTACTTTTATTTGTTGTTTCCTGTTATGTTATTTTGTTTTCAACAGCTTTTCTTTTCTACTTCTTTTGTTTAGCTGAGGAATTGAGTGACTCGATTCAAAGCTGTTTTTAACAAGCCCTTGTTCATTTGCATTTTAAAAAGCCAGAGGAATCAAAAAATTCAGTCCTGTGAGTAATAGCGGAACTATTAGCCTGCACTTGTTTACTTGCTGAAGTACGAATAATGTAGCAAAATCTGGCAGTTGTGTATATCACAGGGATCTGCATTTGATTAGGCATATGAACAAACTTGTTGCATATGCTTTGGTGCCAATGCCGATGCCAGTTTTTGGTTGGGTTCAGTCATATTGCTGCATGCTGTTCGGTTACTATTCTGACTGTCTAGTTTATCCAGTACACTAACAGATTCAGGCTTTAGTAATACGCAATAACGTTGAAAGACACTTCTATATGTGCATCTGCTGCTCCTAGAGGACCAAGCTGTCATTTACAGCCTGTTACTCTTCATTCAGACTGTGCATTAGTATTGGCATCATTTTGCAGTAAGTTGATGATCTTTACGCATAATTCCAGTGTTATCTTGACAATTGTGGCCTTTATTTTACAGCTGGAATCACTGTTACCTAAATTTACTGTAATACATCCTTATTAGATGCCAAAGGCACTTTTTAAAAAGAAATTCTGCAAGACATGCATGGTGTATCAGAATTAATTTTTGGCTATGCAAGTAGTGGTTTATTGATGTTGCTTAGCAAGTAAACAAGAGCATGGGAATGTTCTGGAAGTTTGGAAACTACTATAAGAAATTAAAATTTTTTACTCACACTAGTTAACTTTTCTAGCAACTATGACTACACATTTTAAAGGGCATCGATTATCTTAAACAGCACTGTGCTCTATGCCACGATTAGGTGTGGGTTTCTTGAATAGATACACAGTCTTGTGCTACACACAGATTAAACAGATACACAGTCTTGTGCTACAAACAGACACTCACATCAGTGGCAACAGCAAGTCCTCAAGGACTTTCTGAAACAGATTTGGAACCCAGGTCATGTGTCTTTTCTTTATATTTTGCGCTCTTATTAGTCTGACCATGTGAGTCTTTTTTTTTCAGTTCTGGGCCACTGCAGGTGTCAGAACTACTGAAACCTGGCTCACAAGTTGAACTTTAAACCAGTGCTCTTGTCGGGCACTAGACAGGGTGTACAGCCAATTTTCTATACCCAGTGCATTTGATTTGATTTTATGATTTGCAGGGGCACCAATAAAGATTGGGGTGGTGATTCTAAGGGCTCATGCACTTTGGAGGCCCCAAAAATTTTACTTTATTAGCGGTTACAGTACTAGCAGTAATATAAAAGTACTATATGTTTGATGCGAAATGAGTATGGTAGGGGGCCCAACCTCATATTCTTTCATAGGGCTCAAAATTCTTTTGGAGGGCACTCCTGATAGCATATGGACCAGTCGGAATTGATAGACAAACTATTAAAAAGCAAGGGAGCGGCAGGGCTCTAATGCTTATTCTTGTTGGTTGTGTCTAAAATATTTTGTCAGATATTGTTTGTAGAACTATACTTTTGGCACTTTTATATAGTTTAATAAGTAACTTCTTGTTTTTTCTGGGTTTTTTTAACAAATGCTTTTCATAGAAAAAGTTGCCCTTTTGTGTTCCTAAACCCTTGTGGGACCCATTGCGCTGCACCGGTACGCAGTTTATCAATATGCTCGCTCTAAAACTTAATGGAAACATATGGCTATATTTGTACAGGCAAGTATTGCGATGAGGAACTGAGTGAACAAAATGAAAATGTTTACTCTTTATCTTTAGAGAGTTCACAGAGAGTCTATAAACCCGCTTTCCTTTGGTAAAATCAAACAGCCTCGCTCCACCGTGCAAACACTGCTGCTTATTGAAACTCCTGACTCTCAGTCACGGCCCTAGCAGCATCTCCGGATCAACAAGAGGTCGGAATTTTTTTGTAGACTAGAGTCCAAACCTGATAATGACAATTTATAGTAAGCTGTATTATAATTGATGAATACATTCAAATCAATAATCGGCTTAGTTTCAAGTGTAAATTCAGATTTTGACTGTTTCCAAGCATCATCTAGCTTTACCTCCACTGCCTATGGTTTCCAATCTGTTTCAGAGCAGGTATATTGGGTCTAAGCATAAAACTGGCTTTATTTAATAACTTTGGAGAGGAACCAGTGTTAAAACTTCTACCTGTTCAGAGGGTCCCACAGGATTGTTTTTTTTTATTTATTTTTTTTGGTGCATTTTTCAAGTATTGTTGTAGATACTTGAGTGTCACTCACCGAACAAAATAAAAAAACAGACAAAAAAGGTTGGGACGAGGTAAAAAAAAAGATTAAAGATTTAATTTATTGTTTTAAAATACCATAGTAATTTATTTTCAAGCAAAACAATTGAGCATATAGGAATTTGATTCAGAGACACAACTGAAATTGTGTGATGCTCTTGGTGTTGTCTTGGACTTTAAATAAAGTTTTAAGAATGATTTGATTAGGGTATACAGGACAATTTATTCCCCAGCTGTTAGGCTGTTTTCCCACTTTCCATTTTCTTTTCTTCTTCTGAAACACCGTTCTTTCCGTAAGGAAAAAACAGACAGGTCTGGTCCTTCAAGTTTAAATACATTTGGATACATCTGGATACATTTTTTCCCTGATCTCGTCCCTCTTCCCTCCTCCTCATTCTGTCCACAGAAAACACACACAGAGCCTTTTTGAACTTTGTATACTACTGGTGTTGTATGCTCATGTAAAAAAAGTAAGAATTGTTGATATTGGTAATAATGTTGCAGATTTTTAAAGAGGGTAGATGAAGATTTGACTCCTGTAGCACAGCAGATCTTTTCAATTTCTTGTATTATTTTGTTTGTTTCTTTGCAGCACAATAAATACTTTTGGAATATTCAATGCCTTTTGTGCTGATTTACAAAAAAAAAGTCATTTGTTAGTCGTCATTTTTAGCTTATTCTTCTAAGCAATTAAAATCAAATTACAAAATCCATGCATTTTAGTATGCTTTTATTTTTAAAAGCAATTCCACCAAAAAATTAACTTTTATTTAAAATTTGTGACAATGAAATTGTAACTGTTAATTCTACTGTAGGGTGGCACAGTGGCATAGTGGTTAGCACGGTTGCTTCACAACAAGATGGTCCTGGGTTCGAATCCCCTGCATGGGGTCTTTCTGTGCAGAGTTTGCATTTTTCCCCGCGATTGCGTGTTTCCTCTGGGTACTCCGGTTTCTTCTCACAGTCCAAAAAAATGTAAATTTGGTTGATTGGTGATTCTAAATTGCCCATAGGAGGGAATGTGTGGTTGTGTGTGTGGCCCTGCGATGGACTGGTGACCTGTTTAGGCCTGCCTTTCGCCCTATGTGCGCTGGGTTAGGCTCCAGCAGACCCCCGTGAATAAGCAGGTTTAGAAAATTAATAAAAGAATGAATTAATGAATTATTGAATTCTGCTGTAATCATGAACACGTAAAAAAATAATGGAGATTTTTTGCATCTTTGCATTCATTAATATGACAAAAAGAGATAAAACCAAGAAGAGTGAGAGACTGGATTTAACCAGACGGTAGGACTAGAAGGGCCCCAAGCCAAAATCGAATCCAGGTTGCTGGAGCACAATCACGCATGTGGGTGCCGGCACCTTAACCCACTTACCACAGAATGGCTAGTTTTATGATTTGTTTTACCCAAATAATAATCACAATTACACAGAAATCCAAAGTCTAATCCAACAATAGTTGCACATGACTAATTCAACCTTGGATCTCCTTGGATCTTCTCAAAATAGAATAGATTTCATGGCCGAATTTTTCCTACCTGAGGGTATGTTTCTAACTTTTTAACTATTGCCACAAAAGTGGAATGAAGTTGGCTGGAATGTCCTTTTATGTGATTACATTTACAGCATTTCGCAGATGGCTTTATTCCTGAGCATCTCACATTTATCCTATTTTTACAACTGATCAATTGGGGTTTAAGGGTCTTGCTTAAGGATCCAACAGTAATGCAGCCAATCTTCGGGTTAGCACCTAACATCTTAACTACTGCACTACGACATCCCACTACGACTTGCTGGCTTACTGTTACTGTGGAAAAAACGAATTATCTTGACATAAAGTTGCTGTTGTATTTCCACAAACAACTGTATTATAATTATACGTAACAGCACTCCCGGTTTCTCCTCCTTGAGACTGATCACTCGAGTTTCCATCTTGTTTCTGTTACTACTGCTAAATGCAATGAAAGATTTTTGTTTTTTATTTCCCAGCAGGCACTGAAATCATATCTACCGCTTGATTGATTATTTGCTCCACCAGCACAGAGCCTGAGTGATGAAAAGCCAGTTGGACGTCACTTTCAGCATTGTGTTGCAAAAAGGACAATTCTCGCCAAGTGCCTGGCACAGATGGTTAGGGTCCAGAACAATTCAATCATTTTAACCATCCAACTCCATCAAAGAACCAAGCATGCAACCCTGAGGACTGAAAATTCAAAGGTTTACATACATTTTCGAATTGCAATGCTTTGATTGGTACAGAATTAAACAAAAGTAGAAGACTTTATTCCTGCTGTTTTTGTACAGTGAAATGTTTTTTCCCTTTTTTTATCCCTTAAAATGTGGGGTCAAAGCACCTGCTAAAAAGAAGCTAGGGGCTTTAATTATGGGCCAAATAGTTTAATTCACATTATTACAATGACCAAGCAGTGGTAACCCGCTAGCACTGCGAATCGAACCTACAATCGTCTCGCTAGCAATCCAAAACCTTAACTACTAAGCTCTGACTGTCGCCTGCTTGCCAGTAAACTATTGTAAACTTTTTAATTAAGAAATGCAACCACTGCCTTACAAATAATATACAAATTTAAATTAAACCAACACATCAGAGGACAACATGGTGGTGTAGTGGTTACCATGTTCGCCTTATGGGTTTGATTCCCGGGTCTTTCTGTGTGATGTCTGCATGTTCTACAAACGCTTGCGTGGGTTTCCTCCGGGTACTCCGGTTTCCTCCCACACTCCAAAAAATATGATTGCAGATTCCAAATTGCCCATAGGAGTGAGTGTTTGTGTGTGGTTGTTTGCCTAGTGGTGGACTGGAGATCTGTCCTTTTGCCCTATGTGTGGCGGGATAGGCTTCAGCTGATATAAAAGATATAGGGTATGAAAGAGTAATGAATTAATAAATAAAGCATCAGAATTTTATATACTTCTATAACAACTGTCTCTCAGTTAGTTATGTACAGCCTTCTGATAAGTACCCAACATTGCCACAGAGGGGCGACAGAGCTGTTCAGTTTATTTATTGTTCAATTCAATATAACATTTAGTCTATATAAAAAACCTACAATTCCATGCTTAAAAAGCAGGTAATAAAATAATAACATAAAAATTAAAAAAATATTTGTTATTTATTGCTTTATTTATTTAAGAGATCGTTTATTTATTAAACAATCTATAATCAGGTCTATGTACACTTGCAATTAGCTGCTGTTATCTATTAACTATGAGTTATTTATATATCATGTTTTTGTCATTAGCTCAATCTTTATGTACTTTTTCATGTCTCTATAGAGATTTTAAATAATTCATACCAAAATAAGATATAGCTTAAAAACTGATTCAACAGCATTTAAAGAGACCAGTTTTAGAGAAAACATAACAATAATAGATTTTTTAATAAAAGCCCATGTGAACTGTGACCTGTACTCAGAATGATCATATGACATTTATAGCTCATTCAAACTGATTTAAAAGGTCAAGATGAAAACTTACTAAGGACACTGGCAATGAAACCACAACAATAAGCTAAGCTAAATTTTATTTTAGGGCCCCTCATTGCTACCAATATTGCCAATTCTTGATTATTTCCACACTATATATCTAACACACTTAATATCAATTTCATTTTTGCAGCAGTGTTAATTACATCATACCTATTATTAAAATACTGAATTTTTTCATTTAACATTGCATTTAAACATCATTGTCCATTCACATATTATATATAAAAAATATTTCATTTTTTACCCATTAAGGAAGCAGGCCTTTGTCTGGATCTGAATGTAGGATAGAATTTAACTATTCAAACACACATGTTTTTTAAACTAATTTTTTTTTTTAACTTTTTCTGCCACTACAGCCTACCAAGGATGATACAGTCCCAACCTCAACAACATGATTATCATGAACTGAAGCCCATCTCATATCTCACCTAACCTAAGAATTTGTTCTCACCAATGCTCTTTTAGTGAAATAAATCCAAAGTCTCTCCAAGGTCCTGTTTCAATGTTTAACAATTCTAACGAGAGAAAAAGGAAACAAATTTTAACAAGCTTCATCAATTCGATGCTCAGCTGCTCACAAACATTTGGTTTATATACAGTACATATAACGTAGATAAATAATAGCTCTTTCATAACTGTGACAATAATTTATAATTGTATTTACCCCCAGGCGAAAAAACACATTTGCAGATTTTTTGTATAAATATTTGAATCATGTGTGATGCATATGTCTCAACCGTGTTATTAATAAAAAGCCATCTGACATTAGCAAGGTGATGATCCATTGCTCTATGCTTAAGATCCACTGTTTTGACAGCACAGGTCTATCATAGGTAAATCTTAAGTATAGATATGGAGTTTTCTGCAGTCTCTGTGTGCAGGTGTATCAGGGATGGTTAAATTTGTTTTTACACTTCATTTATTATAGAAAGTCTGGTTCTTCTTGGTGAACCAGTTCTTTTAGACAGTTCATAAGACAGGGGGTACACCCTGGACAGGTCGACAGACCATCACAGGGCTACACATAGACAAACAACCACACACACTCACTCCTTAGGTCAATTTGGAGTCACCAATTAACCTAATGTACATGTTTTTGGACTGTGGGAGGAAATTGGAGCACCCAGATCAAACCCACACAGGCACAGGGTGAACACTTCCTGCTGAGGCGACCGTGCCATCCTAATTTTTTCAGTGTCATGCAGAATTATTTTTGTATATAAAAAGAAAAATTTTCAAACAAATGTGCAGTGCAATTTTGTGGTAAATAGACCTATGTACTAAACCATTTGCTGTCATTATTTAAAAGTATAAGACTATAAAAAGTAACAAGACTGTTACATCATAATGGTGTGTGTGGGTATTTTAAAAATTCAACTCTGCTTGCTTTAACAACATTAAATATCATTATCGCTCACAGAAACACACAAATAACCAGTATCTGACGATCACTTGTCTACATTTTCTGCTCTGTTCCACAACATTACATTGCAATAAATTAATTCACTTATCCAGTCTTCACTGTAATTCTTCCATCTTAACATTTCTATTATAAATTGCTAGCCTGCAAGGCTGTTTTTGATGCATGGTTTTTAAAGCTAAAGTTGACACTGTGACACTAAATCAATTGTATGTGTTTTTATTGCAGGTGCTTAGGAATAAAGGTTGTCGAAAGAAGGCTTATATGGCAAAATAATACGCTATGCTAGCTATACGCTTGCAAGGCCGATTCATATCTTTTTGCATGTCTCATTATAACCCTGTAAAGAGGTGTCTAGAAACTATTGTTGTTGTAATTGTTTTATTTTTATTATTAGGGTTTCATTATTCAAACACAGCATCTATATGAGAAGTGGTCAATTTCTCACTTCTCTGTGCTTTTTGGTTTCTCAGCTGACCATCTTGCCCAAATCCCTGTCAGCTGACCTGTCCTTCTGAAAATGGCTCAGAGAGTTTCCATCACACTTCTTAATCACACTAAGTCTTTTATGCTTCAGGAAATTTTAGATGTATTCACATGATCACAAGCAGCCGGTCAGCAGGCCTCACAAAGAGACACACACACACAAACCTTCCCTGCAAGTAACACAGCATCACTGTCTGGATTCCATTCCTATCGGAAACCTTTTAAAGGGACTCCATCCATAACATATTTACAATAAATCATTTACAAAAAGGATTTAAGTAAAAGCAGCAAAATCTATGCAAATCATTTCTCAAAAATTTAATTAAGGTCTTAACCTAGCAATTAAGGTCCATCATGGTATTAAAGAAAATAAGATGAAGACAGGGCGCAGTGGTGTAGTGTTTAGCATGGTCGCCTCACAGGTCCCAAGTTCGATTTCCAGACAAGGAAACTCTCTGTGCGGAGTTCATTTGGTTAATTGGTAATTCTAAATTGCCTGTGAGTGTGAATGTGTAGTTGTTGTCTCTGTGTGACCCTACGATGGATTGGTGACCTGTCTATGTTGTACTTTTTTCCACTTTAAATGCCTCCTATTGCCAACATAATTTGCAGGCATGATATGAGTTTTTACTGTTACACTGATGACACCCAGTTATATGTCTCAACCAGACCAGAAATAAAACATAATTTAATTTAGAACTGAACAATGTGTAAAGGACATAAGAGACTGGATGCTAAGCAGCCTTTTCTTTCTTAATTCGGACAAGACAGGTTCTGGTTCCAGTTCTCACCCTAACTGTAGACAGTCTTTCTGTTTCAAGAAGTGCTACAGTCAAAGACTTGAAAGTGATAATTAATTCTGAACTTTCATTTGGAGCACACATAGAAAATCTTACTAGTATAGCATTTTTTTATTCTTATCACCAAAATGACGCGAAAAACTAAAAACATGCTTTTATTTTATTCAGTGAATAAATAAGCTCCAGTTAGAGCCAGAATGCATCAGCGAGAGTCCTGACTAGAACTAGATATGAACATATCACCCCTATTTTATCCACACTGCGTTAGCTCCCAGTAAGATTCTGCATACATTTTAAAATACTGCTTCTGACCTACAGAGCGTTAAATGGCCTCATACCACAAGAACTGAATGAACTGCTAGTGTCTTATGTTCTGGCTCGCCTACTTAAATCAAAGGATGTGGGCTGTTTGTCAGTACTACAGCAGGGGGCAAAGCTTTTTTATACAAAGTTATGGAACAGCCTTTCAGTCTATGTCTGAGAATCAGACACAGTCCCAGTATTTAGATCTAGACAAAAAAAATTGTCAAACTATTTAACAAAGCATTTTACTGTTAAATTCTTCTTAGATAGAGGAGCTGTAGATTTGGGGGACTTATGGATGTTGAGTATTATGGTGAACTGGTACGTTTAGATGCTGTCTTCCCCACTGGCATTGGCCACTCAGGTGTATTAACGGTAAGTGTGTCCAGTTGCTTTACATAACAGGGATTCCTCATGTCCTTCCCTTGTTTTCCCCCTTTTTCCTCCGTTTTCACTCCATAGTGCTCTCTTCTCCATCTTTCTCTCTTTTTTCTAACTTTCTATCAAGATACACATGCCACCCACAAGATGCCTGTGCTATGACCACCATTTCACCTTTGATCTTTCAGGCCCTTCCTTATGCCTTATATCTGAATTTCCATGATGAGCTGGGACGTCTCCACATTCCAATGAAGATTCTACAGCTGCCATATACACACTCAAATACACACAGTTCCTCTTTCTGTCCATCACCCATTTTCATGAAAATGGGTTTCCTGTTGAGTATGGTTCCTCTCAAGGTCTCTACCCATCTTTTTTAGACAGTTTTTTTTGCAACTAACTTCTTATCTTTTACTCTCCAGTTTTATTATCTTTGCATATGTAATACAGCTTTGAGAAAATAACCACTGTAAAAAGAGCAATACAAGTAAAATTATATTGAATTGAATTAAATTCCTATCTGCTCTGGTATGGGCTTCATAAGCAGGTAGAGAAGATGAATGAATGAATGAATGAATGAATGAATGAATGAACGAATGAATGAACATAAAGACTGTTTAGTTTGTGTATCTAAGTCTGTAAGTGTACATCAACCACTGATGTGTGACATATTGGTCAGTTATCCTCTAATAAGTACAGATACTTAGTTATAAATAACAGTGTGAATTTCATGGTTGATTTGCTTCAGGCACGGATGTGCACATATAGACATTTAAGGGGGCTTTAGTAACTGCCCCTTTTCTTTCTTAAGAGAAAATGTCATTTTTTCTTAGGATTTTATAAAAATAGTAAAATATATATTGTGTTTATATATATGTTAAGACTACCACAAATTACTTTTTTATTTGAAAATTCTAGCACATTTCTCTTTAATTTGTTAAAATGTTTTGCAGTCTATAGTACTAAATGTTAGAGGTTTTCTCAGCCTGACCAGTCCTGATCAAAACAACAAAATGACACAAAACTAATTTTTTTTAGTGTCAGTAATCAAGTAAACCATGTTCTATGTTTCTATGTAATGTTTCTAGGTAATGTTGCTAACTTCTGAATTGATGCAACTGGAAAAACTAATTTTGTTCAAATTAGCTTGAACTTCATATAAAATCTAAGTAATATAATAAGTTTTTTAACCAACCGTAAAATGTGTTATTAACCTTCCAGCCAAAACTACTCATTGAACTAGTGGTCTTAAAAGCTGGGGCATGTGTGCTGGCAGCTCTGATTTATCTTCTTACTCTTGAAATTGCATTACTATGTTAAACAATCATCGATTACAGTCAATCAATACACCTCAGATTGTGGTCACAACCTCTAGAGACTATAAAACCTGGGTATTCCTGAATATTCTTATTACTGCAAAAGCTAGTGTTTTTGACATATAATAAGTATCAAGTTGTATGTGTATTAAACTGATATTTGCTTACATCCAAATCTGTGAGTAGCCATGTTTAATTGTTTAACCTATTACAACAAGTAGTGGGAATTTTCTTTTACTGTAGTTCCTATTGAATTCCTTAAAATCTTGAATTTTAAGAAGTTGTACCAAGAAAATAAGAACAATAATTGAGAACTGTGAAGAAAGTCAAAACATCTGAGCCTTGATTTCAGGTTTGACGATCTGCTGAGGTTGATAAACACATGATGGCTGATCTGTCAGGGAGAGCAAGGGAGCGGAAAAGAGAGGAACTTCCACTCAAGCCAGTTAAACATATAAATAAATAGAATAAGCGGAGGTGTAGATAACGAAAATTGTTCACAGGCAAAACAGTATTGATCCAGTAAGTAGAGTTATAGCATAATCTATACATGAACTCAGATATGCATGCTGTAGAGTTCTATATTTGTTTTACAGAATGACCAATCTCTTACACAGACAGACAGACAGACAGACAGACAGACAGACAGACAGACAGACAGACAGA
>JAOTQW010000002.1:5854632-5867677 GCA_026260075.1 Sisor rabdophorus | reverse complement strand
TATAATCCCAGCTGTGATATTAAAAAGCAGCCCAAATCCTATTTCACTTTTTTCGATCTGACATGATCAAAAGAAAGGGAGGTGGTAGTTCAGTGATTAATGTGCTGGATTGCCAACTGAAAGTGGTTTGCATGTTCTTCCTTTCGTGGGTTTACTTAGGGTTCGCAAGTCTCCTCCCATACATGTGCATTAGGTTAATTGGTGATTCTAAAGAAGTGTGGACACAGTGAGTGTTTGTCTAGTTGTTTGTCTATGTGTGGCCCTGCATTAGGCTGGTGACCTGTCCAGGGGTGTACCCCTGTCTTGTGCCCAATGTGCGCTGGGATAGGCTCCAGCAAACCCCTGTGACTCCGAGTTAGGGAATAAGCAGATACAGAAGATAAATAAATGATTTACACTGTAATTGGGCTGATTATCTTCAATCCATGAAGATCTATGTATTTATATTTAATCAGTGTTTTGACACTGTGATCATTTCGATTTACAAAGGTGTTAATTTTTAAAAATATTTGTAAGAAGCATCTGTGTGAAGGTCTGCATACCGTAACATGATCCAGGTCCTGTCCCATCTCCTGTGATGAAGCCACCACATCACGCTCAGCAATCCATTGCTCAAGATCTTCAATTTCCCGGCTCAGGAGAAAGTGATGGTAAGTGTGATCAAGCTTTTTTCTGCGCTCCTCAGCCAGCTCCCTCAGACCTGCATACTGTTTGTCCACCTGTCCCTGCCTCCGGATGATGGCCTCTCTGCACCAAAAATTAATTTCAGTAACAACCCTAGATATTGTCAAATACTTGCACTATAAACCAAGCATACCCTTCAGGGTGCTCTTCTGCAAACATCTTCTGAGCACAGTCAGCAAGTTTGTGAATGGAATCTGCATAGTCATCAACAACCTGCTTCAGAACCAAGTGTCGTTTAAGCAAAATCATGGCACTTTGCTCGTCCTGGAATAAACAGAGGTTAGACTTTACAAGAGAAGACAAAATGTATTATTTTATATTGTATAAATGCAATAAAAAGCAAAAAAAGGAAACATACAAAACATTTTTGTCAAATTATCCACCACTACTTCTAAACAGCTTTACCTTTGCTTTATCATCAGCAATCATGTACAGTTCCTGTTCACCAATCCATGCTTCTGCTTCATCTGCATCATTGTAGTATTGCTGGGCATCATAAGAGGTATTGAGTCGAGCTTTACGTTTTGTCATTTCATCCTGTAGCTGTGCCCACACCTCCTCCAATTTTTTTCTTTCTATATACATTCGCTCCGCATCTGGGCCGCCTTCTGCAGCACTTATCATACGTCGACCCCGCTGCAACACCTCATCCACACGGGGCTGGTGACCTTCAATCTCCTTCTGGAGGGTCTGTGTTTGGGTGAAATTTGTTTAATACAAATTATGATGAAATGTAAAGCAGCTTAACATTTATAATGTTTTCCTCAGCCTGTTACCTGATTTTTTTTCAGGAGAAGCTGAACTGTTTGTAGATTGTTCCCATGATCCTGTGACATGGCCATAGGCAACCTCTCTTCAAGCCAAAGCTAAAACAATATCGAAACAAAATATTTAATGGCAGTTTATTAGATTTCTGTCACTCCTTTCTTGTTAAACTGTTACTCACTATCTCATCTGCCACATCTCTGTAGAACTGGTGTACAGATTTAGCTGCCTCAAGTTTTCCTTTGCGCTGAGCGAGAGGAGTAAGAAGCTGCTGAAAGTCTTTTTGGAGAGTCTGCTGCTCAACTTCCAGCTCTGGCTGCTCTTCAGTTAATGGAGTATGCTGCTGCACGGCTTCCTGTAGCTCCTCCAGCTCACGTGCTCGGTCTCGCACCTGATTCTCAGTCATCTGCAGTACCAGAAACATTGTTTACAGAAATTTCAAAATCAACATTTAAGCTATTACTTTTTATTGACATTTTAGTATACATTAAATGTCCTGTTTCTGGGTTGATCCTGCGCTCATTTCAGGTTATATGTATATGTTCCTCATTTTCTTTTATCTTCAAAAAACAGCGGATAGATAGGGTATAATAAAAATGAATGTAATGAGTGTTTAAATGTGTGTATGGTCCCTGAGAAGAACTGCCATTGCATTCAGTGTATTCTACTATTTAGCCCACAAAATCAGTGTCAGAATACTTTATAACCCAGATGCACCCACAGATGTCATTCCTATAAGTTTAAATTGTCATATATTTTACTGAGTTTTGGAAAATGTAGACATTTTATAATAAAGACATTGAAAAAGATGTGTGACAATAAGTGCCTATGAGAATTAGTAAACATTGAATTCTACAACTTGTGAAAATTTTCAGATGTAGATTTATTGTATTATTTTCTATAGACTTAATCTGCATCATTTTAAGTCTTCAAATGTTCATTCATTTGTCATTCGCTAATTCCTGAACTCGGGGTCATGGGGGTCTGCTGGAGCCTATCCCAGCGCACATAGGGCGAAAGGCAGGGCGTACACCCTGGACAGGTCACAAATCCATCGCAGGGCCACTCTTCAAATTTTATATTTACAAATTATCTGTGGGCTCTTTGGCCTGAAAAGCTGCTCTAATAACACTATAAAAGACAAAATCTTCTAACATCAGTTTAAAAAAACTATAATATTTTAATATTTTTTGACTTGTTTTGACTAGACCTGTCATTTTAAGTTTATACCTACCACCTGCAGTTTCAAAATGTTATTAAGTTGAACACTTATACAAATGTAACATGTTATTAACAATTCTTTTATTAGCCAGACTTTGAGATTGCCTGTAAACCATATTATTGACACGCCTACATTCCAGGAGGTCAAGTGCAGGGTGCAAATGCTGGGAACATGTGGCTAAATTTGTGCTTAACAGATTCCAAGACTAGTACAAGTGCCATTTTAGATGTTTGACATGCACTGAATATTATAATAAAATATTATTGTAAATGTAAATCAGCTTAAAATGTAATTCAAATATGCATCAGTGGAATATTGATGTACTATGAGGAAGAAAATATTGCCCTAACATTTACATTAAATCACAGAAATTACATACATTTAGCAAAGAACATTTTACGTTTTTTTTTTTTAACATTTTTGTTTTTTTACTCTTGGGGGACATTCATAAAAAATGGATGTCTCCAAAAAGCAACCAATACTTTTACCTAATGACTGAATGTTTGTTTTTTGATGATAGTAATAATGCATATAGTCTAAGATTCCAAATTTTTTGAATTTTAGATATTTGCAAAGCATGTACAAGAATAAAACAATGCTAAATGTTCTAATTTACATTTTAATTCCTTAAAAGTTGTAAGGAAAACTAATATCTTATTTATAACTACACACTAAATGTTCAACTGTGCAACCAAGTGTTTTTAATCTTGAGATGAGTAATATTATTCAAATTTCATTTAAAATGATTAAAAAAATTACCTGATGCTTCTTGAGAAGGATGTTGGCACTAGTAAGATCTTTCACCTCCTCATCAACATCCCCATGTATCTGATGCTGTAGATCACCCAGCCACTTCTTTAAATCAATCAAGCTCTGTTCAAACAGTTCAGAGCGGTGTGCATCAAACAAAAGACGGGCTTTTTCCTGGGTGGTATGCTCCAGCTTGCTCCACAGCTCATGAAGTTTTGTCAGGCGTTCCATTACAATAGGTTCAAACTCTGGTTTGGAGACCATCAACTCTTTACCTTCCTACATGAGTGTACAAGATTCAGAGGTTACTGTGATTCTGTAATTTGTCATTTTTGTTGAGTAGATTACCAAAAGTTTTCAGGATTAGGTTCTGATATGCAATTAATATGTTTTCTAGTGGAAATAAGACATTTATAAACCTGGTCAATTTTGTTAAGCCAATCCTTATTCGAAGCCAGTTCTGCCATGAAGGCCTGATGCTTCTGCCATTTGGTATGAAGGTTGCGAGCCTCATCATATGATGTGTCCTGGGCAGTCAGCATTTTCTCATTTATCCACAAAGTGAGCTGAGAAATAGGGCAAAAATTTTAAATTACTAAAATCTTAGAATGCAGATTCATTCAGGTTAAATGGAAATTGCATTTACATCCTGAGTGTTTTGAAGAAAATGCTGCAGGTCTTTGTTGTCTCTGAGTTTCTCATACACATCCTTGGCTTTCTCTTGGTTCTTCACACATCTGCATGTAAAAAACAGATCAAGTTCACAACACATAAAGGCACTACAGAATTTTTCACCAGCTCCAGAGCACAATTCTGCTTTTTTCAGATGAGCACTTTTACTATGAGATCAATACCCATCAGGATGGGCGCCCAGCTCTTACTATGGCAGACAACCTTCACTTATGGGAAAAAGACTTCCTCTCCACTGACTAATGTGCTTGTCTCAATGCTGACCCAAGAACAGTGAGATTACACACTATTACCTATTAAGTATTATCCCAAACATGCTGCTAGAAGGACGGCCGATTGCGTTTTTTCATTTAATGCTGTTTCTTATACTGTATATTAAGGGTGTATGCTATAATTGTATCTTTATATTTAGAAATGTATCATATGCATCAAATAAAAATTTGATGTAATTTAAAAAATATTTTCTAACCTTTCTTGAATCGAATTTGTCTTATCCTTTACTTTTGATGCATAAAGATTTCCACTGTCTACCAGATGTTGACCTCCTTCTATTGTATTCAATATTTTGTCCTCGTTGGCATCCATGGTGGTGAGAAAGTCCTCATGCTTCTTTAAAGCGTTTTCTGCCCCATCAAGTGTGTCAGGCTGTTCTAGGTGAGCCAGGACATATTCCTAGTACAAGTAAACACAAATGTATCAATTTTGTTGTTTTTATAAACAGTTTTTTTGTTAAAAAGCTTAGGTAAAAAGGGTACCTGGTTGTTTAAGATAGTTTCAGCTTGCTTAGCATCCCTTAAAAATTGTTGGAAACCCATGCCTTGGTCCAAGAAATTCTTTCTGCTGCTCCACATTTTTTGCAGCTCATCCCAACCTTTATCTAAGCCTTTTAACCTTTGATCCAATTGTTGGTACTGTGCATCTTCTTCTTGGTCACATGTAACGTCTGCTCCGGTATCTCTAATACTGTGATAGTCCTCCTCATGGCTATCGATATCTTCTTTTATTGCATCATGAAGACTCAAGAGTTCCTCTGCCTCTGGCAGGCTAGAAGGCAAATCCTCAGATGCAATGGCCTTCTGTGTCTTAAAGAGCCACGACTGAAAGTCATCTAGGTTCTGCAGGAAGTTCTGCAACTTGCTGACTTCACCAAGAGAGTCTTTTCTGTTCTTCAGTGTTTGCTTCAAAGTCTCCCAAGCTTCTTTAAGCTCTGTCTGTTTTGCAAGGATGTCATTGGCATTTTCAGGATGGTCCTTGACGAGTTGTTGTGCTTCACCCTGCAAAAAGTTTAGCTTATCCTGAATAGCAGCCAAGTCTCTTTCAATGCCATAAAGTTTTCTTTGGATAGTCATAACGGCAGCCAGGTCATTTCCCAGTTTCTCCGTCGACTCGATGACTTGTGTCTTGTCCTTAATCCATGTTCCAGTTTCATCACACTCAAGCCCATAGTTGTGAAGACTGAGTGCTGAATCCACCTTACGCTTCTTGAACTCTACCATAGCCTTAAATTCTTCCCATCTGTAAATGAAGTATAAGCAGTAATGTGAGATTTGCATTGATATTTAAGAAACTGAGTAGAGAATGCATGGCAGAAAAGTTAAGAACAATGTAATGGGTTTTACCGTTTTTTGAGACGAGTCTGACATTCCTTTACTTCTGTGAATCGTGGGTGCCTGCTACCCTCTAGCTGCTTGGCTGTTTTGTTAATGTTGTCCACTCGTATCTGCATGTTGCCCATCTCTTGGGCAAGAATGCTCAACCTGACAACACAAAATAAATTCTCTAAGAAAATAGCACTATTAAGCATGTTTCTGACGTGTCACCATGTAGCTTCTTGAATATGGATTATGACAGTTATGGAGTTATGGCATGTATGTGAGTAAAGCCAACATGTTCTTAATATAGTAAGTAGTTAGAACCACCCCACCATGGCATACTTGACATATACCAACCTGGGAATGTTTGGAACATGTACATACCTATTTTGTACGACCTCCAGATCTTCTAACTTCTCAGGTGTTTCCAAGTCAACTAGCCAGGTCTCTTTCTGACCCATCCAAATCTCACAGGCATCTGTATCACTGAATATGGTGTACAGTGCCATAGTGTCCTCAAGCTTCTTCTGTTGCAGGTCTAAGAGAGTCAGAAGTTCCATGTATAGATCCCTAATATTAGTCAAACGTCGTTGGATATCAGGAGTGTTCTTTAGCTCACTGGGAAGTGAATTAGCCTGTTTGCTCAAAGCATCAATGGTGGCTCCGTTCTTTACTGCTTCGTCTTTTAAGGCATGGTGCCTCTTCAGTAACCTATGTGTGGTATACTCTTCATGCCCAATATCTTCAGTGTTTATTTGCCTTATGGTATCCATCAACCAGGTTTTAAGGTCATCAGCATCACCTTGAAACTGGAAGAAACGCTGAGTATCCTGAAGGTTCTGTTTACGGAATGCAGCCAGCTCCTCCAATTGCTGCCATTGTCTCTGCACTTCATCCATACGCTGCTGCACCTTAGGGGCACCTAAATGCTTGGCTTTCACCATCTTTTCACCTTCAGCCATTATCTGCTTCAGGTGATTACGTCGAGCATCTAGCTCATCTTCGAAAGCACCGTGTTTACTTTGCAGCACCAGCACGCTGGTCAGGTCCTTGCCATAGTCAAGAGATGAGAATATGTGCTCCTTTTCACGGATCCAGCTCTCCAGTTCAGCTATCTCCCAAAAGAAGTTCCAGAAACGGCGTGACTGCTCCAAACGAGCCTTACGTTGTGCTGCAAGGGCACACAGCTCCTGATAGCATAGGTCTAAGTGCTGTACCCTATCTCGAATCACTTGGGGATCACACGGTTTGTAGCCTGTATGAGAAGAAAAAGAGTAAAATTACTTACTTATATATATACCAGCTTAGTAGTTGGACATAATATTTCCAATAGAAGAAGATCTACTAACTGTCTCCATTTGCAAATTTTAGAGCAGCTGCATTAGCCGAGCTCACTCTCTCTGCCTGAACAGCGATATCTGCTTCAATTAAAGCATGCTTCTGCAAAAGATCTTCCACCTCCAACAAGTGCTTTCCAAAATCCGTTGACTGGAGACGAGCCTGAAAAAATGGCTATATCTCAATTAAAAGATATACAAAATAATGCATTGCCAGAACTTTGCCAGACAATTCCACAGATTTACAAATTTTGACTATAAGCAAAACCCTCTTCTACCTTCATCTCATCCATCCAGGTGATAATGTAAAGCATTTCCTGAAAGATTCTTTGCAATGTGAGGTTTTTCTCCAGGCGTCCCCTGCGAGCCCTTAGAAGCTCCTGGAGATAGTCCCAGAGCCTCAGGATATTGTCTTTCCTCACATCAATCCGTTTGGCATCATGGTACCTCTCTGCCTCCAGCTCTTTAGACAAGGCCACAAGTACTTGAACACGTTCCTCATATGCAGCAATGTCTGTCTCAATAGCATCATGTTTTTTCTTCGCAGCCTCCACAGCTGGAAGATCATATCCAAAGTTGTCCTGTAATGTAAGGGTGCATTTCTCATTACATTTTCCTATTTTTTAAGATTACCTTGTTGCATGTGCTAATTTTTTCCAACACATAGGCGGCACACTGTACCTGTGCGACCAGTTTCTGGTTCTCTAGCAACCAGGTTTCTCTCATAGCAGCCTTTCT
Organism: Sisor rabdophorus; assembly: GCA_026260075.1. Classification (NCBI taxonomy): domain Eukaryota; kingdom Metazoa; phylum Chordata; class Actinopteri; order Siluriformes; family Sisoridae; genus Sisor; species Sisor rabdophorus. The sequence continues at coordinate 5,859,899 of JAOTQW010000002.1, read as the reverse complement.
GTCGAAGCGACGAGCCATTTGTTCAAGCTTTTCCTGCCTGATGAGCTCATCTCTAAGCAGCCGCTCTCGCTCATGTTCTGCACACTCCAGTCGCTCCCATGCCTAGAGCATATGATAAAAGTATGCAAGTAAAGCAAATTTTTGGTATAACTAAAATTAGCAGGGCCAAACAAAGTCACCAATCAACATAATACATATGTGGTTAGCACGCTCGCCTCACAACAACAAGGTCCTGGGTTCGAATCTTTCTGTGCAGAGTTTGCATTTTCTCCCCGCGCTTGTGTGGATTTCTTCTGGGTACGCCGATTTCCTGCCACAGTCTAAAAACATGTGCATTAGGCTGATTGGTGACTCTAAATTGTGTATGTGTGGTTGTGTGTGTGGCCCTGCAATGGATTGGCGACCTGTCCCGGGTGTACCCCATGTCGCTCGCCCTATGTGCGCTGGGAAAGGCTCCAGCAGACCCCTGTAACCCAGGAATAAGCTGGGTATAGAAGGAATGACTGAATGAATGAATGACTGAATAAATGAATTAATATATGTTTTTGGACTGTGGGGGAAAACTGGAGAACTCAGAGCAAACCCACGAAGTGCAGAGAGAAATGTAAACATTGCACAGAATGACCTGTTGCCCGAAAATCAAACCTGGGACCTTTTTGCTGTAAGGCAACTGCTAACCACTATGCCACCATGCCGTCCATATATACATGTTTTTAGACACTTCAGCCAGCACAATTGTAACATAAATAAAAAAATGCTTTAAGATATCATTCAAGACATTTATGGGATGAATAACAACAAAACCCCAGACCTTTTCATCCTTAATTGTGTGTCGGATCTAACTAATACTATTGTGGCTGAATGCACAAATTTACACATCTATGCACTAATATCAAATAGTGTGAGGTTATTATAGGAATTATATCGGAACTGAACGCAGATGGGTATATAAATTCTTACCTTGTTAATGTCTGCCACCAATGCACCCTCTTTAGGCGTGTAAACCTTTTGATTGTTGGCCCTCATCCTGCTCTGAATTGTGAACAGAAGCACCTCCAGGTTGCCTTTCTCCTGGAATCTTTATGAATATTAATATTAAATGTTAGATAATTGAACATTATTCACTGGTTTAATTAAATGTAAGAATAAAAATGCATATTTTGGTTATACTTTGGGGGCTTCTCCACAGTCCGATATGAATTGAAGGCTTGTAATTGTTGCTGGACTCCATTCAAAGAGTTTGCAAGTTTGCGGTTGTTTAGAATAATAATGGTCTGTTCAATCCATGTTAACAGATCAGAAGAAAGGGTCTCGTACATCTTAATCATTTTCTCTGTCTCAATGGCATTGTCCAGTACCTGAAGAAAGACATGCCGTTTTAACACAGATTTGACTATATAATAAAATATTAATTATAAATCACACTTACTCACACAGAGATAAGCAATGATACACTTACCTTCCCAACTCGCTTGCCTTCAACTGCCAGAGCTTTCATCTTGGAGAAGTAGTGATAAAAAGCAACAACATAAGTGATAATAGACTTCTCGTCTGGGTTTTCAGTGAACACATCTGTAAATAGCAGAAACACAGATGTAAAACTGCCTTCAACAAATTTAAACTAAACATTTGTTTGGTGTGATTTCTTTATTGCCTTCTGGGTCCAGCAGCTTGGTGACTCCCAGATTTCGCTCAGCCACATTAAAAGCTTGCTGAAGATTATGAGTTGGATTGGATCTCTGCAGGTTGCCATAGTCAACCAGATCTGGCCTAAAGAAATAAAGATTACGAAAATTTTAGGAGAAAGTATTACTGGTTTACTGATTTGTAGTGTTTGATTTCAGTTTAGGTTTTGATTCTTGCACCTGTGTTTGTGTATAAGGGCATTAAATGCTAAGCCATCCTTCCAGCTTGTAGTGAAATTGGTGATATTTACATTCGGATAACTAAAAATACAAAAGAAAACAAGGGTTTAAACCTGTATATAATTTGATATTATATTCTTATAGCACAGAGGGTGCAGATAACATTTACCCAGCAGTCTTCATTTGACACCAAAGCAGCAGAGCGTCTTTAGCAGAGCGTGTCTCTTGCTTACCCGTCTGGTCTGCCTGTCCTACCTCTACTACAATGTCTTGAATCTGTAAAAATAAAAAAGGTGGAATACATGTGATGTAAATAGCTAACTGTATTATTTTGGAAATTACATGAAATAACATTGTTCAGCAATGCCAGTGCTGCCACGCTACCAGTGCTGGGCCCCTAAGCAAGGCCCTCAACCCTCAACTGCTTAGTATTAACGATAAAGATGTCTTCTAATTGCCATAATAGTCAATTTGATTAGTTTGACTAATTACTTTCACCAGTTAAAAATGTTGCTGTCCCACATAACATCACTTAAATAGTCCTTTTAGGGGATCTAATAAAATTTTTGGATATTTGTAAAGATTAAATGCTAAAATATATATGCTCTCGTTTATCTCTTGCTTTTTTCATTACACCAAATGACTTAGAGTAAAGCAAAATTCTCAACACCTCTCTTTTCTGTTCACATTTTCTACCATACAAACAGAATAAATTATACTGCAGTTTGTATCGTTTGAACTGGCCAACAACAAGGTGTTAAAAGTGGTGAGACATTTAAATTAAATTGTGTTTTACTATAATAAGATAACACATCTTTTTACCTGGAAACGAAGAATGATAGTCCAGATGAGCCCCAAGATAAGACGGTGATTCCCATCCACAATATCGTGTGAGCCCATGTTCTCCAAATGAACCCTCTGCTCTCTCAGAAACTGTAAGGCCTTGTCTACATTCTCCAGACAGTGAATCCTCATTCGTCCTTTAGTGGGCCTGGGCTAGAAAATACAGTTACAATCTACAGGATCCTACAGGATCATTAACATTAACATGAACATTAACATTATCAGGTCCACTTTATTGGGTCAGCAGATACTTACCAGCCTTTCACCTGACAGGACCTCAAGTAGTTTGATGAGCATCCTTCCATCCCGCAGGTCAAGATAAAGGTCTGAGATACGGCAGCTGACTCGTGCTAGAATAGAGTTGACCCATTTTGTGAAGGTCTTCTTTTGTACCGCTTCCCGTTCATCTGGGATGTGGAAAGAGAGAAAATGATTAAGCTAACATTGCCTGTGTAAAAGTGCTTACTTGTTTTGTTCTGCTATACATATGTTTATTTTTGAAATAGATTTATGACTTTGGGGCCTGAGGAATGCTGAGAAATCTGTATTCGAGATGAACAATTTTGTGTTTGTAGGTGTTGGGTGGACTTCACTAAACACGTACAGATATTTGGTATTGTTTCATTTATGAAATAAGTGGACCACAGGGGCTTCCCTAACAGTGCATAAAAAGTTTAGAAATCTAATTTTAAAATAAAATTTGTTTTTTTAAATGACTTAGTCATTATGGCAACACATTTTAGACAGAAGAAAAGTAAATGTAAAAGAAAAAACAGACCCAGTTCTTGCCAACCATAAAAGGGTGGGCAGACAGATATACCAGTTTGGCAATTTTTGGGGGTGGGGTTAAAGAGATACTCTGTAAAAATTCAACTAATTGATTAATGTAATAGCAAAAATATTGTTGTACTAAAATTTTTGCTTAAGCTTGGTTAGAAAGACGTTAAATTAAGTTTTTATTTTATATTATTATATTAAGGAATATTGTTACCATTCAGAATGTCTAATGACTGGAGTAATAAGCACAAATTCAGGCAATATTATTATGAGCCATATTATAATGATTTAAATGTTGGAGTTTGGGCAAATAAAAAGTTCATATTAAGGTTATATTTCCAAGAGAGAAATTAAGTAGACATTTATTACAGCTGTCCCTGTGGAACAAGTAAAAGAAGAAAAAAAAAACAAGGACAAGACAGAAAGCGAGCATGAGAGACAGAGAGAGAAAGTGCATGGTACTGCAGAATAATTACAATTGGATGGAACACAATACAGCAAAGGATCTTATGCTTTTAAATGTATATTTCCTAAGCCCCATGAGACAAAGCACAAAGCAGAAGCGGTGTAAAAAAATTTTGACCCAAATTTCACAGAAAAGATTTTTACCCGTGAGACAATATATGTTTAAATACATTATATTACAAATGGAAAAAAGAAACTGAAACTATGAAAAAAGCTTAACACTGAAACCTGGAAAAGTTATGACAAAAAAAACAATAAAAATTAACATTTACTTTTTCTGCATTGTGCGGCATGGCCAAAATTTATCTTAATATTTTAATGCAAATATAAATAGTTGAGGTTAAATAGCCTTGATCAGTACCTCAGTAATGGCAAATTTTTGGTTTTGGGGATTTAACTCAACCTCTGATTAGCAGTGACATACCATAACCCCCTTATGAGGTTTGTCTATATCAGAGTAAAAACAACTAAATAAAACAATAATGTCCAAATTCTGGAATCCGATTTCACTGTGCCGTCTCTATTAAACATGGCTTCTATATATTTTTTTATTATTATTTACTGCTCCATTAACTGCAGCTAAGTGCATTATAATGTCAGTTGTCAAGTTTTGGAAAAAGAAGAACAGCTAAGCATTGCTGTCTCACATGTGGCATCATAAGAAGGTTAAATGTTACTTAGCTACTCAAAGCTTGGGTTAAAATGTCCTCTAGAGCTCTAGATACACCCCAATGAATAATTTATACTGTTAGATTTTCCCTTGTAGCGAGCAAGCAAGCGTTTTACATTAAAGTGAGCAGTTGCTTTAAAGCATTCAGAAAATTTATTGGTGTTTATCACTAAATGCTAACTTGTAGTTAACTGAGTAAAATAATATGTATAAGAGAGATAATTAGTTAAAGGAGAGAAGTGGAATAGAAAAGTAAAGGCTTTTATAAAGACCTTTATATTTAGCTTACAAATATATTTAGAATAAACTACAGGTTTACAAATGAAGAAATTTATATAGGGACGAATCTATGGAAAGACACAACACCAAGCTATCAAAGCTACTAGATACTAAATTCATACATAATGATCATGTTATTTTTCTGGTGCGGTTTAAGAATAAAGTGTAAAACTAATATAAATAAATAGTCTGCGTAACTGAAATAACACAGTAAATTAAAGTTAAGATAAGGCATATGAACTTTAAAAATATTCATTTATTCAGCTTCTATACCCACTTATTCCCGAACTTTCCGGGGTCACGGGGGCCCACATATCCCAGCGCACATAGGGCGAGAGGCAAGGGGGTACACCCTGGACAGATCGCCA
>JAOTQW010000002.1:5813715-5836240 GCA_026260075.1 Sisor rabdophorus | reverse complement strand
AACATGCAAACTCCGCACAGAAAGACCCTGAGCCTGGGATTCGAACCCAGGACCTGTGAGGCGACTGTGCAAAGCACTACGCCACTGCCTCGGTTTACTTTTATTTATTCTGGAAATTAGTGATAGGTAGAGGTTGGTAAATGGTCTAATCACCTGCTCATCTCCACTACTTCCTTGCGCAGCTGCTGCAGATACTCCCTTTGCCGGCTGGGTCCATCCACACTTCTTTGAGACTGATTTGTTGTGTGATTTAATGAGTTTGGATGATTGCTGGGGCTGAGACTTCGAGCTCGGCGTGATGTCTGGAGACAATCTTCTCTCTCTTTTTGCAAACCGTCTATACTTCGCCTATGCCTGAGAAAAAAAGAAGCGGGCAAATTTTGGTCTTTGCTACCGACTTTGTCTCATTTACATTAAAACAGACAGGCTCTTGTTCTTGTGTCTCTAAGAACATGTAGAAACTGACAGCAAATGGAAAGCACAATAATCTTTCATCTTTTTGCATACAAAATAAAAGATTTTACACATTCAAATAATCCCTTAAACATTGCATTGTTTTGTTTTTTTTGCCCTCAAATTGCATAGAACCATTTACAACGAAAACATAAAAAACCCTTTATGTCTTTGCACACTTATGTCTCTTTCCACTCATGTAGAAATACCTAGACTCACAGAGGTGCCAAACTTGATTTCTAGACATCCAAAGACCTGCAGAGTTTAGTTTCAACCCTATTCCAAACCAAAAAATATGATTATTTTAATAAACCTGGCTAAATCAGGTGCAATAAATTAGGGCTGAAACTAAACAGTTTGACATTTTTTTTGAAGTTCAAAATATCTTGTAATGTTACTTCCTAATCTAAGAACACATCTGCTCTTCTACAATCCAGGCCAGAGTTGTAACATATCTTGCCGGCATACGGACCTAATTTACCTACGTATAATTACTGACTATATTTACTGCATCTCTACACTATTAGTCCCGACACAGCTGATCTTTCTAATGTGAGCCTGACATGTGAGCCTGACAAGTATTTATATGCAATATATAGTTTTAAAATTATTTATGCTGTATTATTTTTATTTTAGATGTCAGAAGAGATTTGTTTTATTTTTCTCTGGAAAACCGACCCAAAGCGTTAAGAGTGTTAAAGGTTGCCAACCATTGCTCTATTGGAATTGTCCTATGCCAAATCTTTTACATGAATAAAAACCAATCAAATTTCTGTTTACAGCGGTTATACAAACTAACTTTAAAACATTGAAATATTAGAAACTACTCTAAGAACAAGCAAATTTAAAGCTTTTTAGATTACATAAAAATAAAAGAGTGCTAAAACACATTTGAAATCACAACAATTGTGTATTTTTTAAATAACATTATTTTACATACATAAAAAATGTACCTGTTATACAGCTGCTGTTTAAGAGAGCTTCCACTAGACTTCACCATCTTCAGCAGGGTGTCTGTCTTACCTAGGCCATAGTGCAATTTGGCCTCTGTAAGCTCAACACTAAGTGGTGGAGGACTTAAATCCAATTGCATAGAAGCAAGAACCTGCTCTCGTTCTTTTCTCAGTCTCTCTATTTCTCTGGTCCGTCTATCTCCTAGTTTGTATCCGTATTCACTGTTCTCCGACTCTGCTGAACATAGATTGAGATTTTGTGTATTTATTTTTGGGGATTTCTCCATAGTTGCTCTGTTTTCATTAGTAACCTTGGCTGTTGTCTGCTGACTGATGCCTGACCAGTTGGTGAATTTGTTGTGCAATGGCAGGTTTTCAGGAAGCCTGTAGTTGTCTTGAAGTGGACTGGTTTCAGTGAGTGGGTTGATGCTGACCAGGATGTCAGTATTGCATTCGCTCAGAGCCAAAGACACACTGTCTTCTTCCGGGTATTGGATAGTGTCTTTGCTTAAATCACTCAGGCAGCTCATATCTTTGTAGACTTTGTGTTTATATTCTTGCAATCTGCTTCTCTGGCTGTGAATAATAGGTGTTAAGGATTGTAATGTGTTTTGGCTCAAGTCTAACGGCTGCCTGTAGACTTGCGTAGACACAGAATAGGAGCGATTATGGGACTGGGGACTGCGACAAATGGCTTGTTTTGCTACCTTGCTTTCAACTCCTTTAGAGTGTACATTTTGAATGTAGCTGCCAGATAAGACGTCTGTAAAGCATGGATCTAGTGCACCAACATTTGCACAACTGTGGTTCTCAAGAGGCATGGAAGATACTGACTTGTTTTCAGTTTGATTAGTGTAAAAATTGTCTCTTTGACACTGTGTTTGAGGTTTGGTGGTAGACAATCCTTTGTTTTCAGGTAGATTTTTTAAGGTTTTTGAGAATGCCTCAATGGGTGTGAAGAATGTACCAGAACTGATTTTCTTTTTATGTAAATGTGTCACATCTACAGTGAGAATTGGCGAAGAGGCACGGTCTATAAGCAAAAGACTTTTATCCAATTTATTTGTTGGCTTTATTTTTTTATTAGAATTTTTAAGATCTACTGTGTCAGGGCCAAAATAGCACTGTTTTGGTGCAACATTTTCCAGGGAGAGAACTTTAACAGTACCTAATTTTCTTCCAAAATTCTTAGAAAGTGGTGGCCCCTTAGGATGTAACTCAGGCATACTTTTAATTGTATCAATAGTCTGCCGACTTTCACCCAGAGCTGAAAGAGATTTGATGACACCGTTTTGCTTTGGTATGTTACAAACTTCAGAGCCGATAACTTTGACAATCACATTGACCTCATGAGAGTTGGGGTTCTGTACAGGTGAGGCATCCTGAAGAATGCTGTTCTGTTTTATTTGCAATGCATTGTCCTCAGTTTGGATCCCAGCATCTATAGCAGTTTGGGTGGAGCCATCACTCTTGCAATATTTGTCAGAGTCTATGGTTACTGCAGAAACTCTTCCACAGGTTTTTAATGGAAGTTTATTTTTTATAGCACTTTCCCCTGTTCTCATACACTGAATATTCCCCAGGAGATCAAAAGTGCTGACAATCAACTCTGAAAGATGTTCAGACATGTTCTGAAGACTTGACCATGTGTTCGATGTTTCCTCCTTCTGTCTAGACACAGTAACCTGGGAACTGCTCTTTATGTGTCTGTTTTTCTTCTCAAAAAAATTGACTGTCTGGGTGCCATGATCACATTTACTTGAAACTTGTTTATTCTCATGACCTTTATGTTCAGAAGAGCACACCAGCACTATTTCATCAACCTGGCCTGAGCTGCTGACTAGGTCCAAAGTTTCATTGCAAGATTCACTGCCTGAAGCTGTTAAGATCTTCTCACTACCATCACCCGGTGTACAAAAGGCTTTCTTACACTTGGATTCTGTAGAACTATATTCTTCAGAATTTTCAACACTGCTCAGAGTACTTGAAAGTCCCCTTTGGAATGCATAAGTTCTCAAATGAGAATTGAAAGGAGAATTCTGGACATTTAATCCATTGTCCATACTGTAGCACCTTGCTATAGCATTGTTAGAAATTTTAAGGGAAGCAAGTTGGCCAGATATACTGACAGCACTTCCAAATTCCTGATTTTTTGGAGGAGCATGCAGAAGCCCATCCTTTTTTCTTGTATGAAAAAATGGGTTGATGTCACTTGAACCAAAATGTAAAACAGGTTCCTGAGGTTGGCTGGAATTGTTCTCCACTGATTTCGGTCTTTCATTGTCTTTATGTGATATGTGTTGAGTAGACCTGCTTCTAGTTAAATGAACAGTTTCAGCACCCTTTGGTAGACCAGGTATTTTAAATAGCGGTGGTCTAAGGTCTTTGTTTTGCCTTATTCTCTCTGATTCATTTGTAATAGAATCTTTGGTTTCAAAGTCAGGCTGATTATATTTTGTGTTCGATTCTAGTGATTCTTTTCTTTTGATAGTGGATGTGCCAGCTAATACAGGAACAGCAATCAGACACTTGTGTACTCTGGATTCAGTTACCTCATCTAAGGATGAATCAGGAGTTGAGTCAGTAGATGAACTTGGAGGGGCTATAAAATAAGCTTTTCTGTATTTCTTTGTCTTTGCTTTGTGTCGCTCTTCAATAGTTCTAGAAAATACAAGTTTTGAAGTATTTACTGTAGTATCTTGTTTTTCTTTATTAGTATTATCAGTGGATTCACTATGAAGTTGATGTTTCGTCGGGTTAGATGACATTGATGCTGGAACCTTGAGATGTGTTGCTTTTGTCATGTCTATCTGCTCTGGTTTTTGGACAGACTTGGAAAGGTTGGATATGTCTTGAGATTGAAGTTGGTCTAAATTGTTTATTTCTTTTGAAGAATTCATACAGTGGTCTGGAATTTTTTTTCTATGCGGAGAATTGTCTTCTTTTCTGTTAGAGGACCCTTCAGTCATAATTTTACTTTGGATGATTGGTGTTTGGTTGTTTCTATGTAGCTTTAAAGTACTGAGTGCTAAAGTCTGGCAAGATTCAGAGACTGTGACCCCTTTATGTAAATTTTCTGCACAATGTTGGTTCTCAAGGCACACAGTTTCATTTTTTGCTTCAATCCAACTATCATTGCGTTGTTCACTGTGAGCTTGTTCTTGTGTATTAAAACCTTCTTTGATCTCTCTCACCTGCCCAGGTTCAGCTGCCATATCTAACCTGCTTGCTTCGTTGGTCTTACGCATATCTGAGACAACATGATTTATCATTGATTCTGAGCAACAAGTGGAAACTGGAACATCACAATCACAACAGACTGCAGAAACCCCTGGCTTGTGTTGTGAGTTTGATGACAACTCAAATCTGTTGTGCTCAGTCCTTAAAGTTGGTCCTGCAGGAATTGAATTGTGAACAACTTTTTTAATTTGTTTCAAACCCATTTTAAGAGGAACAACCTGCTCGTGCTCCACAGGCACAGTGACATATTTGGAAGATGAAATTACTTTAGGGTTTGGTTTGCAAGTAGACATCAAGGTTGCTTGAAGGTAACTTTTACTAATCACTTCATTGTTTAAATCTTTTAAATAGCTGATAATAGATAATTCTGGATGACTATTGTTTGGTCCTTCATATAAGACAGTGTTTGCTTTTGGTAAATTTACTTTCAAATCTTGTGTCAACGTTCTGTATGTGTTAGAATTGTCAGAAATCTCTCCCTCTTTACTGACACTATTCATTGACAAAAATCGAGATCTGCTTAGCAATCCAACACCTTGGTCCTCTAATATGTCTTCTTTCTCAGAGGAATATTTTATAATAATATTGTCTCTCACACATTCATTTGTGTTGTCCACATTCTCTCTGTCATACACAGAATATTCACTCACTGAACAGCCCACTGAGACCGCAGATGTCATTTGATTCTTGCTTAAAGTCGTGTAAATGTTGGGTGATAAGGATGTTTCTTTATTTGAATCTGGTTCTTCATTAATTTCCTTACCACCATCCACTTGCAATGACATGCTCAAATGTTCCTTTACCACTTCAGATATCTTTTCATTTATTGCAAGTCCAATATTTTGCAACAAAATGTCATCAAATACTACTTTGTCCAGCCTTACATCAGGAAATTTCACTTCGCTCATACCCACTGTCTCTAAAGATATAGATTTGTCTTCAGATGAGCTGGGGCCATGGTTATTGCTGTTTTGTGACATATTTAAAGAACTTTTCATTGAAGGTGTCTGTTTCCAAATGTCTGTAGGATCTTGATGGAATATTTTGGACATTGGGCTGGCAGTTATATTCTTTTCCACTTGTACCAGTTTGCCTGTTGTGTTTCTTCTGCTGATGTTTGAAATGTTGTTACACAGAGACGATACATTAATTACTGCACAGTCACCCAGAAAAAGTGACTCGGCACAGCTTCTTTTGGGTGTTATTAAATTGCCTGCCAAATCATCTTGAGAATCTTTGCTTCTTTTTCTTGAGTGTACATTACAGGATTCAAGATCTAATTTAGTATCACAGTGGCTTAAAGTATCAGCCATGTTGCTGGCACTGGCTGACGTGATGTTTATTCCTAAAGGGTAACTGTTTTTATTTTTTTCTAAACATTTTTCTGTGTACTGAACCTGATGCTGGTCTAATGTCTTTTTATCACTCACCTTTTCATCATTGGTAACCAAAAGTTTTAAATTGTGTATTGCTGACTGATATAGTTCAGTGGTGAAAGATATGGAGTTCTGCTTATTACTGCTATTTAGAGCTTTTTCTGCTTGAAGTTCTTGCTGTGTTTCTTCATCACATTTAAAAAAAACTGTACTGTTACTGGAGGATGCAATGTAATATTCTTCGGACAGTGTATTTGTTTCTAATAAGTTATTTTGGGATGGAAAGCTTTTGATAGGGAAGTTTTCATCACCTGATGGTACTTCTCCTGTTATTAGTATGATATTATTATCAGGAGAATTACCTTGAAAGCATCCTGAAGAACTCTGACCAGGCAAAAACGACCTGTCACTGACCAACAACATATTAATGTCATTCGTTTCCAATGGTTGGATTTTGGATTTTGATTCTGATGAATTTTCTGCACATAATGTGTCATTGCTTATTGTTGTCTCAGGATTAACTAGGCTTTCATCCTGTATAGAACAGGATGTAGAGGTAAGATCGCTTGAGAATTTGTCCAAGACTGTTTCACTTTCAGAGGATACATGATTTTGTTTCTTGGCCGACGCATCTTCACCTTGTGTAAAATAAAAACAAGGTTTTATTTGACATTCATATCCTGTTGTTGCACCAGATAAATCTAGACTAGCCTGGCTTTGGCTGCTACTGGTCTCTGGAAGTATACATTGTTGCAATGAGGCCCTAAGAATCCGAGGACTATCCGCTGCATCTGTGGACGACCATGCATCAGTGAGTGCAAAACAGGCTTCCGTTTCTTTGACACTGGCTTGACTGGAATGCTGAAAATCAACTATTTCCTGTATGTTGTCTGATGATTTCGTTATTGTTTGTTTTGTTACATTTTCACCATGCTCTTCAGAAATTTCTTTCGATTTTATCTTTTCTATTGCTGAGTTTGACTGTGGGTTCACTGATGGCTGTAAAGTATGATATAAGGATTGATAGAATTTTAGTGCTTGCCCTGGATCAGTGCTAACAAAGCTGTCCTTGACGAGAGAGTCCTCAGACATCTGACTGTCCTCACTTTCTGTTTCACTTGACTCACATTCCTCTTGCTGTAGCTGCTTTGCCAAGGCAATGGCATATGCTGATGAAAGAGAGTCATCTGAAAAAAAACTGTCACAATCATCAGCCACTTTATTACCATTATTGTCCACCCAGTTCGTTTGATTTTTGTGCATTGTGACCCATCTTCTGGTGTTATTAGTAAGAGTTTCTGGTCCATGCCAGCAATTCTGATTCCTTTCATTTATAGTCAAAAGCTGGTCCCAACCATCACAAGATACTGTTGGTTTGATAAGGTGATGTGGCTGCTTTGCTTCCATAGCATCTACAACCTTGTCTTTTTTTCCTGTCACTGCAAAAACAGTTTTTGCTCTGCTTGCAGTCTTAAAGTTTTTGCCACTCCGTGACCCCAAAGGAGGCTTACGAAAAACCTTTGCCAGGGCCATCTTTATTCCCGAGCCAACAGACTGAGAAAGAGTTTTGCGGATTGTCTCCGAGCCTTTGCTTCCTTGGGCTAAACTTTTCCCTCTTTTATGCATGTTTTTTTGTTGACCTGATTGCTTTATTATTGGAAGCACCTTCTGACTATTTTTAGAATCTAAATCCATCCATTCCTTTCCAGTCTTTAAAGATACATTATGATTCCAGGATGATGACTGAATCGGAGATGAAAGAGCTTTTCTTTTAATAATTGCTTTGCGTGGTACGTTTTCTGTTTCTAAAATGTTTATATTCTCAGAGGAGCCTGTCCTACTGGAAATCCCTTGACTATATCTTGAGGGCATGGTGTTAGAGCGGCCCCTAGGTTTACCAGTTAGACTTTCATCAGACCCCCATTTTGTAGGAAAGGTTCCCTTACTGAGGGATGATGTCGACTCTGACAATTTGCTCCTTCGAAGAAATTGACTGTTAAGAAAAAGGAAACTTTTGAAGATTGATTTCTAAACAATTTGTTTAATTATTTATTAATTAATTATGTTTATTTTATTTAAGGAGTTCTTACTGACCTGAAAATGGGTGTATGCTGAGGATAGAGCCGAGACAAAAGGCCAACAGAAAAAGAATGCCTCCGTAAAACCACTGGTTGTTCTCTATGCTTAAAAGGAGACACGGAAAAATCAGGGGACTGGGGTGTATCATCCCTGAGTAAAAGAGCAGTCTCCAGTCTCTGAAGCTCTTGTTTTGCCTCTAGCAGGTGTCGCTTACGAGCAATCCTTTCTAGTTGGTAGCCCAGTCTTTTGCGCCGAATGCGATTCTCATTTTTCCAGAGAGCATGGTGTTTGAGAAGCTCTTCTTGCACAACTCGTTTCCTATCACCCACAACTGCTGATGGATGTACTGTTTTGTTTCTGCACTCTTTCTCATTATTGCCAACCAGCGCAGAAGTAAGAAGAACATCAAGTTGCACCTCTGTTCCATTGTCTCTAATGGTAGTAAGACGCTGCTTTTCCTGCAAGATCCACTGCTGAACTGTAAGACACACAAGAGACATAGGTTTAAAAAAAATAATAGTCTTAGTCTCTAAGCAGGGAATGTGTTTTTGACAAAGCACATCTGTGAAAGTTTCTAAATGTAGTAAATTTAAATAAAGTCTAATACAAACTATAGTTTTATATAATAATTTAACAATATATTCTCTAAAATAGCTGCACTAACAGCTGGACAAAAGAATATGTTCAGTATATTTTTATTATATACATACAGTACACATTTATTTTATTTTAAGTCATATTTAAAACTGCCTCTGTCTCATCAACTTTTGCACAGTCTCCTTAAAACTTACTATAATATATATTTTTTTATTTAGGTCATCATTTAAATGTTAAATCTTTTTAGACTTTTGAACCCAGAAGTGTATACATAATCGAACAAATAACTCACTTTCTGACTGTTGCTTTCGAAGCTGTGCCTGCTCTTTTTCCAAATCTTTTTCAGCTTTTCTCTGTTCCACCATTATCTCCTCACATAGACACTCCACATAGTGCTGATGCTCCTCCAGCCTTCGCCAGGAAGCTTTTCTTTCACTAACTTCCTGACAGGACTCTGTCTCCGCCCTAAACATACACACACACACACACACACACACATACAAAATCTCTCAATACAAAATCTAAGGCACGTAGACAACTGGGTTCGTAAATTTGCTTCGCTTACATTTAGCATCTCTCAATTACCAGGCAACCAAGCAAAAACAACATAAAAATGCTCAAGAGATCTCATTATCAGTTCACTTTTAGGTACAAGCATGACACATATAAAGTACAGGACAAAACATTTCACCTTGACTTGGGAGTTAAAGCATTAAACTCAGCCGAGCTGAATAGCGGACCGGCTTCAATGATCTGTAAAAATACATGATTTATATGTATTATTTGATTATTATTATTTGAATCATGAAATAAAAAACATCTTAGATTAATGGAGCTTCCTTCTTTACAATTGTTTAAAGAAAAGATGCACTAACAGAATGTCAAATATGTTAAAAACATACACATCTTCTCTCTCTCAAAGCTGCTGCCTCTGCAGGATGGTTAAAACGAAACTTGTGCCGTCCTCCCAACATTATAACTGCACCTTAGAACAAGCATACAGGTGAATTTTACTTATCAGTTTATTTACCCCATTGCTGGGTACCTACCAACCCGCAACTGCTTAATTATATAAAAGAGATAAAGGAAAGTTGCGCTATATAAGAACGTAAATGTAAACAAGTTACCTTGTGCGAGTCGACAGGGTTCAATGACTCCTCTGTTGTTAACCGTGCAGGCTGTGTG
Source organism: Sisor rabdophorus (assembly GCA_026260075.1). Taxonomy (NCBI): domain Eukaryota; kingdom Metazoa; phylum Chordata; class Actinopteri; order Siluriformes; family Sisoridae; genus Sisor; species Sisor rabdophorus. The sequence continues at coordinate 5,826,357 of JAOTQW010000002.1, read as the reverse complement.
TGCCCTGGGTTTGAGGATAACTACTCCGTTCTGATTTTCAATTTCACAAGCGGAACCCTCTGGCATGACTAAGACATATTACAAAAAGTGATTATACATAATGTGGTACATTTTTATAATTTAACTGTAAAAATCTTTTTTGGCACATTTTTATGTATAGAGACACGAAAATTGTTACCGATATGGGGTTTTCCCTCATTTGTATCCTGAGGTCCAATCCTTGTAATTCCTTCCTGTGTTGACAAGAACTTAAATATTAAATCACATACTGTTGTAACAAATTTGCAAAATAACTCCTTGTCCAGTGTTAGGGTTTTGTTACTTAGAAAGTTAAGACATGCAGAAGTATTATGTTTTTAAGTCATAGAAAGGGGGTAGACGTAGAAACTGTTTAAAAGGCTAAGAAGATTTTATTATATTTAATGTTTTTATTCAAGGCATTTAGGAGACACCCTTATAACACATTGACTTAAATTCATTTAATGTTTAACCAGTTAAGCAGGGTTAAGGACATTGCTTAGAGGTCCAGATTTACTTCTTGCTCTATATTTTCATTCCCTCAGAGAAAAATTGAAACTGTAAATATTTTATAATAGATAGATCTGCTGTATCTTGCTATGTTACTACACTGGCAGTTTTGCATTCTATACTGGAGTTTTAATCACTCCTTGACAGACTCTGTGTGATTATGATTTTCAGGTTGACAGTTTTAACTTTAATTTTGGCATCAGTTTGGCGGATTTAAGCTAATTATTTAAAGAACTCCATGTGTGAATTATGACACCGGAAATAGAATAAAATTGTCCTTTATTTTTAGTTTAATAAATACCAACTCTATCTGGTAGTCCGTAAAGGACCCTATTCAGAAATCAAACCCAGGTCGCCAGAACGCAATAACTTGTGCATAAGGGTGCCCTATGCGCATATATACCCATATGAACCCAAGTTGTTGCGTTCTGGTATTCGGGGTTTAATTCTCAGCTCAGGTCCTTTCCGGTCTCACCTCTCTCTCTCTATCTTCCTTTTTTCATCCCTCTGTCCTCTCAAAAAAGGTAGAAAAAAGATCCTTATCTGGCAACTATAAATACTTAAAAGTGCACCTGAATCCTGTCTTCTCTGCTGATTAGTACTGGTTTAAAGAACCAGCAGGGTTCAATAGAATATGAAGCTAAGTGTTCAAAGACATAGCAAGATCAAAAACAGGAAAACTCGCAAAATAAAGAGCACACTGTCTTAAAATTGTTTTGACGCCTTTAAAATAAGGGCTTGACTTTACCTTGCTTTATCTATACACATTTCAGCAGAAAAAAGAAGGAAAAGAAGCTGGTGCAGACAAGCAGGCTCTGTTACCTGACTGTTGCAGGCATCTCATAGAATTTTGCAGATAGAGCAAAAGTAAGAAAAAAAGGATTGCAAAGAAGAATCTGAACAAAAGAAAGAGTTATTAGTTAGAAAGCAGGCTGTTCAAATATAGCTGATTATATAAAATACAAAAATGTTAGACAAGGGAAATCTTATGGGCCTGAGCTGAAGAAAAACTGGGTAGCAGGAAGTCAGTACCGGAAGATGGTAAATGGTGACTCCTGTGCTTAGGATATCTGGTTCCAGAGAGATGAGGTGGGGTTGAAGTGAATGGATCTGAACACCTGTTTTGTCCTGATTAATGTCTACGCTATACTGCTCCAGAAGAGCTCGCTTATCCTGCCAACTCTCTGACCAGTCTTTAGTCAGTTGCTCTACCTGGATAGGGGACGAAAAATAATATCCTATTATTTTAATTCTGAACTTAAAAGAACAAGCTTTAAATATTTGCATTTTAGATAACATATAATTAAGTCATATCAACTAACCTTGAGTTCATTTTGCATGACTATGTCTGAGAGGCTGCTGTCTCTCTCATCACTCAGAGACGGACTAGGGTTTCTCTGTTGAAGACAGTTATGAGTCATTACTTTTGCTATCTGCTACTGGGAGCATTTGCTCGTAGACCTTAATTACCATAGAGAAGCTCAGCAGCATGCTTTTTAGTCGATCGATTTCTTCACGAAGCTCTCTGATCAGCCTCACGCTGGCATCCTGGAAATAAAGTGGAACAGCAAATCAAGTTGTGTCTTTAGTAATCAGTGGTAGTGAATGGTAGTAATCAGAGTAAAAAGTAAAAAAAACTCATTAGCATTCACACCTCATTGACTCTTGGTTTGTTGACAATGTTTTTAGCATGAGCAGCATAGCGGAGGGTGCTAAGAGTCTCATTGTAGTTGATACAAGATGGTGAGATTGCTAAAGAAAAGAAAGAGATTTGACGATCAACTATTTTCTCCAGCGCTTATCCTTTACAGTGTCACTGCAAATCTGTAGTCTGTTTTTAGGGACATAAGGCACAACGCAAGGGGACAAATTGGAGACCTTAACAGAAACACATCCCTTTACACATCAGACAATGTGGAGATCTTTCAGTCTGTCTACAACTGACTACTAAAAGCTGAGTAAATACAGAAGAAACAGGGATATAAAGGGAAGAGGCTGGGCTCACAAATCAAAAAGTAAATCAGAAAATCTAGGCTAACTAGTAAGTCAACTATTTGTTATTTAAATATTAACAATCAATTTTTTTAAACAACTGAAGGAGGATCAGGTTGTACGGTGTTGGTCTGCTAATCGTAGGCTCGATTCTAAGCAACAACACTGCTGGGCCCTAAGCAAGGCCCTAACTGCCAATTGCTCAGATGTATAAATGAGATCGAATCTCATTGTATCTGTATCTGTAATCTCTCTTGTATCTGTAAAGCAGCTTTGAAACATTGTTAAAAGCGCTCTACAAATAAAGCTGAATTGAATTAAATGCAAGTTGCTTTTGATGAGTGCGTATAGTTGTAAAACCTCTATGTGTTCATTTAGTTCTGGGTATCACTTAAAATGGTTATTTATTAAAAAATGTATGTAATAATGTTTCTGCCATGTTTCTTTTCATTCTTTATTAAATGGGCAAAATATCTAACTTGTCATAATACTAAAATAAACAGGAATCCTGTAGTCTCCCATGTTGCCGATAACATGGGTAACTTTGTTACTTTGTTTAGAAAAACTTTACTTTGGTTTACCTCCTGCAAATAAACATACTCACTTGCGATCATGATAGTTTTGGAGTTGCCTCCCAGACTGTCTTTGAGTAGCCAGGTGAGGACAGAGTCTCTGTAAGGAATAAAGCAATGTCTGCGGCTACTGTTGGACAGAGAGCTAGACAGACTGCCGATCGTGCTGCCCTCGCCCTCACTCAGCATGCTGTTAATGCTATGACTGCTGCTACACATCTGTGAGTTCTGAGCTAGAGGATGAGATTAAGAAAAATAAAAGACGTCAAATGATAATAGACAGAAGTGTAGTAAAAAGAATATTGCGTATTCTTCATACCGAGTACAGATATCACGATTCCCAGAGTTACCAGAGACCTGTTGATGTTGGCTCCTTCAATAATCCGATGTCGGCAATAATTAGGGTCTGCTCGTTCACTGATTGACAAAGAGCATAAAATTTTACAGCTGTAAAATAATCATGCAGCTCCACTAGGGGGCAACAAGATCCTAATCATAGAGTTATTAGAAAATAGAAGATTGAAAAAAATTACCAACCTGCCTGCCAAGTCCACTAAGTTGATCTTGCTTACTATTTCGGATGGAAGATTATTTTCTAGTATTGCCTAAAAAACACCAATACAACATGGAAGCCCAATATCACAATTATATCATCCACGGAAGTTAAATCAAAGCAAAATAGATCATTTATTCATTTATTCGTCTTCTATACCCGCATATTCCCGAACTCTGGGTCACAGGGGTCTGCTGGATTCCAGATCTATTTCAGAGCACATAGGGCAAGAGGCAGGGGAGTACACCCTAGACAGGTCGCAGTCCATCGCAGGGCCACATACAGACACACACACTCACATTCATGCCTATGGGCGATTTGGAGTCACCAATCAACCTAATGTACATGTTTTTGGATTGTCAGAGGAAACCGGAATGCCTGAAGAAAACCCACACAAGTGCGGAGAGAACATGCAGACTTCACACAGAAAGACCCCATGCAAATCGGATTTGGATCCTTCTTGTTGAGAGGCGACCATGCTAAACTATACGCCACGGTGTCGCCCCAAAATAAATCAACTAAATACATTTTTAAATGCTGTAATATCTGATATAATAGTCAGTTAATATAATGAAACATTTCCAGTTGGTTGGCAACAACTACTTTATATTAACAAAATGCCCAAAGATACATCCTCTATAAAATAGTTCTTCATTGTAGCTAATGTGTTTATTTGAATGCAAAATTAACTAGTCTGTGCTGAGACCAGGAAGCTGGACACCAGCTAACACTAAAATAATGACCTTAGTATTTTAGACATTTTAGAACAGCAACATAAAACTGTGTTGTATGTTTTATAACAAAAAACTTTATTGGGAAACAGGGAAATATTTATGTTAAACAGATGTGGGTTTCAGACCTGTGTGTACTGGATGCTAAAAATGGCATGCGATCGACTGCTAGCATCGTGAACATGTGTGGCAGCTGTGATGCGGTTAGCAATGCCTTCTTCCAGCAGATCTATTGCCTGCTTGGAATCCTCCACCACATGCTGAGTAAGACCTAGAACACATAGTATTAAATGTTACTTTTTAGATAAACGGACAACTTCATTCTACAGAAAAGCATTTTTTTGTTAATGAGACATTTTAGTCAGGACGTGCCTCAAGGAGTGAGTTATTTTAGCTGAAATAAAGAAGTTCAGTGAAGTAATTATAACTAGAGTGGATGAGAATTTTGTTCAGTGTTACAGTTATGACTTTTATATGACATTTTTATAACCTAATGCAAATGTTTGGAATAATTATAAAATATTTCACTACAATTACAGAATGTGCACAAATAACAAATAATACACACACAAACACTTTGTATAATTTTTAATAATTTTTTATTTATTAAAAGAGTTATGCAGGTATATAATCAGTCAATCATGTTGGAGCAGCCAATCAGGAAGTTACAGGTAAGCAGCTTTGATGTGGGAAGGGGTGCCTTAGTGATTAAGGTGTAAGAATGATACCAGAAGGTCTGGAGTTGGATTTCCAGCACTACCAAGAAACAACCTTGGCCCCCTGAGTAAGGCACTTAACCCCTAAATGCTTAGTTATATAAAGAGATTAATGTAAGTAGCTTTGGATAAGGAAGTCTGCCAAATGCTGTAAATGTATCTTAAAAAAACTAAAGGACAACAATTATCTACCTTATGTAATCCAATCACCATATTAATAGCACTATGTTGAGGTAGAAAGGGGAAAGAGAAATAAGAGAGAGAGTGAGAGAGATAGACAGAGATTGTTGCAGACTGTGTATTTCTCTGGGCTTTTAAAAGCAACAGGAAAATGAAGTCATTTCCTTTGCCGTTCAGGGATTTCTTCTGATATACACAATGCTGGATGTTGGACACAAGGCAAAAAAGGAAATTAAGGTTGAGTCGTAAAAAAGAGCATTGCTCTTTAATGATACTACAGACTAGTGTTGGTTTGTAATTTGTTTAACTTTTTCGAGTGTAAATGAAAACTTTTTTTAGATTCAAAATTCTCACCCTGTACATAAGGCCCTTTTTCTGGGTGCTCCCTCACGCGCAGGGCCGCTGGCTTTTTCTGGTCTGCCCCTCTTAGCAGATCACGAACTCGCTCGTTGTAGATCTCTAAGAAACTGGAGGCGAAAAGGGAGGGCAAGCTAATTATCTTCTTACAACAAACAAAGAGAGCCTAGCCCAAGTTTAGGTCATGAAATGAACACAAATACACTAACACAAACCACATGTTTTGCAGTGGTGCAATGCTTTCTTACCTAACTTCAACTCTGCAGGTCTGTCCATCAGGTGAATCTATTCCAGATTGGAACAGCCCCTAAAAACAGTTGAAAAAAAATCTCTGTATCACCTACGAACTTATTATTATTTATATTAGATTTTATATGAGAAGCTTACTTGGCAAATTCTTGGTGTCAGTCCAACAGACTCCTGCATAAGAAAAGGTAGAGGGGGTTAAACATGAAAAAAATTTTGACATGCATAGTTAAACTTTATAACTTACTGGATTGCCCATCATGGTGTAAGTCTTTCCTGAGCCTGTCTGTCCATATGCAAACAGACAGACGTTGTAGCCCTCATTCGCTCCAGCCAACACACACATTCCCAGATCCTGGAATACCTACCAAAAAAAGACACACACACATTATTATCATTATTATATTACAAAAAACAAGCTAATTAAGTGTTTACAAACTGTTAAAAATAGAATGCTGGCATGTAGGTGTCAGGCAAGAAACTTTTTTTTTACAAGAACCAAAAAACAACAAGAAGACATTGTTTAAAGAATGTATTTTATATGTGTGCTGTATTTCATACAGATAAAACTTCCACAGCTTGTCAATAATCTATAAACTATAGTTTCATCATCATAAAATATATTCAAGCAAATCATATGTAATTTACAGTATAAATTTGGCGGTAAAACTTAGTCACTTTTCCACGCTGACTGTCTTAGTTTCTTGCAATGACTTTAATGGAATTTAAGCCAAAAGCTTTGATATTTTTACAGAATACCTAAAGATGAGGAAAATCATAGGAACTTGGAACACAGTAGAAAGTAAAAGCAGAGAGAGAAAGAAAAACTGTAAAAGAAGAATATGAGCGTGTGAAAGTCTCAAACTCAAGCTGGTATAGGTGTATTATCTTGGGCTAGCACAAACAAAGACAGCGTTATTCTCTCATATAGTCTGATAGAGTCTTGCTATCCTTTTAGGTCAGAAAAAAAAGAAAAAAAAGCATGAAATTCTATATGGATATTTTCTGGAGAACATGCGGATATAAAGGAATTGTTTTTTTTAGATCAAATATTTTCTAGAATAATTGACAATGGCACAATTATTCACAATTGAATTTACAAATTACCTTGCCTATGCACCAGCCAATAAGCTCCAGTAACACAATGACAGCTATTCCTTTGTATTTATAGCTAAATAAATAAAAGAGAGTTCAACGTGTCAACTTTAAACAGTTCCCTATCCGCTCTGCTTGTGTACTGAAGGTGTACGTTGGTTTACAGATCTAATTTAATTACTGATAAAACTGTGGCTACTGAAGGGCACATGTGTTGACTAACAATAGCTGGACTAACAATTAGCTGGATTTATGTGGTCTTAGAGTTTTTACCCTATTGGTGGGCATTCTGAATGAGGCTAATTGGCAGGCAATCTACAAAAAAGAGGGGATCAGCAGCAGCCTACTAAAGAGGGCTTGCACTTCTCTCTATTTTTCACTTAATTAGCTTGGGTTTAAATCCCCTGCCTTATGAAATCAACGCGGGGCTTGTTATAAGAAATTAAGAGGAAAAAAACACTTTACTGAGCTAGCATGAATATATTTTATATATTTTTATAGCAAAAAGCTAAAGATCTCGAAATGTGGTTTGGAAAATCAATTTATAGCGTTTTTATGCCAATATAAATAAAATGAAATAGACTACAACAAAGTTGAGGCTCCATTTGGTGTGTAAGATCTGTATCTGTATTTGTATCTGTTAAACTAGGAAAAAAACTCAAAACTGTCTGCACAGGCTGCCAACGTTACATAGTCTACATTATTAAGTTCATTATTGGTCAAGAGTTTTTTTTATTAATTGGCCTGAAAGATTGTTGGGCATATTATCGTCAGGGGTGGTTCTACTATTACCTTGTTTTAAACATATGTCATAAACACGACCTATACGATAAGTGAAAAGAATTAACGTTACGAATTATAAATTGGTTGGTTGTAGAAAGATGTGGCTATGCTATGCTAGCCAGCTAAGCTAATCTATTTTAAGTTCCTGTTTAGTCCTTTGTTTACTTTCTGCTGTCTTTGTCATGTGATCTTCATGCCCAATGTGTTCCTGTCACGTAATCTCTTTATCCATTGATATACGAGTTTACGAGAACACACTTGAATGAAAGCTGCATGGAGACATTCACGCGATACTCAACTTCTAAACGACGCATCTGGCTTATAATGTTCTCAGATTTATTGCAAAACACATACTATCATGTATTGTACTATCATACTATCATTTTAAATACTATGTATTAAAAATACACAGAGATTGGAAGAGTAGCCAAAATCTTTACTCAAGCAAAAGTACTTGGAAATAGTAATAGAGTAAATAAGTATCTAATGAAAAAATTACTGAGTTTTTAGTTGATTGACATGAAGCAAAAACTATTCGCAAGTTTTCACAATCCCTCTCCTACAAAGTCTCTGTTTTAATTATATAAACAGGTTAAAGTAAGTCAGGTGTCTAAATTTTAACCCTTGCTGTTCAGTATTGTGTTAAATAGATATGAGAGCTGCAGATTCATACATGTTTGTTTGTAGGTGCAGCCTATAATCATCTTTACGTCATCTAATTAAATGCGTGCTAAACTTAAGCAAGAATAAATCCGGGGTCACAGGGGTCTGCTGGAGCCTATACCAGCGCACATTGGGCGAAAGGCAGGGGGTACATTATATAATATTATTATATTATTATAAGGCGGCGTGGTGGCATAGTGGTTAGCACAGTCACCTTACAACAAGAAGGTCCTTGGTTCGAATCGAGTCTTTCTGTGTGGAGATTGCATGTTCTCCCTGCGCTTGCGTGGCTTTCCTCCGTGTACTAATAACCAAACAACCATTTCTGAATAGTAAATTCTCAGAGGTTAGCGATTATTTCACATCTATTAATGCCAGGAATAAGCTTTCTGTTACTTTATTAGAAGTAATATGAAGGTGAATATGAGTGTGTATATTGGTGATATGATTGATGTTTTCCAGTGACTTTAGCTCTCTTGTGCATCAATAAGTTACAGGTAAAAGATTACTTTACGTTGTGTACTTTTTAAACTCTGTTTAAACATTATGGTTTTCATGTTGGATATGCCAAGTTCAATATCCTTTTATATCCTCATGTAAAGTAGTAACAAAGGGGTTGAAGAACAAAAATTGTTAGGGTGTATGTGTATAAGAGATAGTGAGAGAAAGGAAGAAAGAGGAAGGGAAGGCAGGGAGGTAAACTAAAAGGGAGGCAACTGGCAATGGCTCAACTTGCCTCAGAAGGCATACTTTTGCAGAATTTTGTAGGTCAAGTATGCACGATTTTAAAAAGAAATACACGAAGGGCATTTAGCAGCCATCTGTTGCAGCAAGTGGCCTTCGAAATTGAATATAGGGCAAATTTCGAAGTAGACAAATGTTTAGGGTATTCAGAAAAAGTTTACAAGCAGCAACTTTTATACTGTTACATATATTTAACATTGATTCAAAACTTTACACTGGACCCATGCTTGAGTAAATAATTACTACTAGCTAACGGAGAGATACCTTAAAAATTCAACGTTATTGTCTTTGTTAGTAAGTTTTCTGATTAACACACCATGTGGTTCGTTCTCTCTTTATTGCTAAGATGTTTATTGAATGCTAATCCGTTATTTCAAAATTCAAATGTCAGTCCGTGAATAACTTAACCAGAGTGTTTCCAGTGACGAAGAAACAGCTACTGGCATGCGATACAGAGACAGTGTGTCCATTATTTTTGAAGACTAGCAGCGCATGAGGACTCACAGAATTACAAATACAGAGGGCATAATTAAACCTTACACTGAATACGGAGAGAGAAAAAGAGAGAAAAATAAGAAGAAGAAAATAAGAGCAACAGAAAACAGTAGTGCTGACTTCACTTGGAAAAGAACACCAGCTTTGTTTCGTAGCTTTTCACCAGTGACGTCCACGCAGTGCAATATTTCATTTAAGCAGCTGTGCTGGTGGCTGCAGACAGGCCTGGAATTCCCTCTACCCTCCACCCAATTTTGATCTCCAGTTTCTGCTTTGTTTCTCTGCTGAGCTCATGTGCTGCCCACTTGCATTGTTGCATTTGTCCTAACTCTTCATATATTTAACTACTGCTTAATAGGGAAAACTAGGCACAGTTTGCAGAAGCCTTGCTGCCTTTTTGACAGTCTATAAGGACACAAATCTATGTAAAATATAGATATAATAAAAAATATATAAAAAATATATAATAATATATAAAAAAAATTAACAAATTAAATTACTCTACCTTAATCTGATACTTTTGTAAAGTTTCTTGAAATTGGAATTTTAAGGTGTGGTCTTCCTCTTTACTGTTTCAGTAAAACATGGCTCGAAATTATTAGAAATCTATTTGGTAACATCAATTAAGTCAACATTTCCTACATAAAATTCAGATATTTTTTTTGCAGTGAGAACATGAGCACAACAGCTGGCTTTAATTTCTCTTCTTTATCTGCTCTGCTTCATGGCCTAGAAAACCTCCCCCTCCTCCTCTAATTTCTAGTTCCAGCTCACTCATAATTTGAATGTATACAAAGGCCACTTACTGTTCTTCTTCATGAGTCTACAGCTTTCGGTAAATATAATATAATTTTTACATTTTCATACAAATCATTCTCAAGGTAAAGATAATAAAACTGCCTGACAGAAGCAACTACACAGCAACGCTATTGCGTGTAAAGCCTCAGTCTATAACCGTATACTGAAAAGCAATTAAACAGAACACCCTGCTTCACAAGAACCTGCTGATAAAAGCCAGTTTAAGAAAATACCTTTAAAGGATTTAGCCTAAAGAGGATGTAAATATTGCTTATAATAATAAACTTCAGTCATGCTCTCTCTAAAAATTTAAGTTTTTTTAGCTTTAGTGAGAACACAGTATTTCCAGTTCTTTATATTCTTACTCTTATTTTACCCAGAGCAAAAAGTAACTAGTGGCTGCTGGGCTTTTTAGCTGTGTTGATCAAACCTCTATATAGGTGTTGTTCTTGCAGGGCAACCATTTTAAGGTTAGTTTTGGTTTTACATACACTTTTACCACATGCCAGATATGCTATTATTGTGCAAATAACAAGACTCTATTAAAGCAAATACAACAAATAAAAATTTCTAACATTTTAACACTTATCATTCATAAATTTGGGCTTTAAACACACCCATGAAATACCTAAACCTGAAGTAGCCATTTTAAAGTTGGGTAATTGTTAGAAATGTAATCTCCATAATCTTTTCCTATATTGGTCAATAACAATATATATTTAAATACATAAAAAGGTAATGCTGTAAAAAAAATCCCAACCATGACTGCTGAAAATTTAAGGAACAAAATTAGAGGGTTCATAATGTTTTAAAGTTTGTTTTAAATTTGGTTATAAAAACACAATATTACCACCTGTGCTAAAAGCTGTTCTTTTTGTATAATAAATAATTAGTTTTATTTTGAAAAAAACATCTAAACTCCATGTTTGTAAAGGCATATGATACATGAACCTTGTATCGTGTATTGTTTGCCAAATACTCACATTCTAAACTCAGCTCCTGCTTAATTCATGGATGTTTATTAACAAGTAAAAGTATCTGGCCAATATATTCTATTAAATCTGATTTTGTAAATCTTTTACTATTAAGTAACCACATGATTGTGTTTGGAATTTTATTTATAAATAACTTTATAGACAAATTTTTCACTGTTTTCCAAAAGTATGTTTGGCTGTTGGCTGTCTGACAAAGACACTGTACCCGCTGTGTTTTTTTTCAAATACTAAAATGGTTAGCATAATTCAATCATAAGAATTTTAGCTTTCCAAAAATATGTTGCATGTTGGGATTTTTCTTTCTGAGTACCACCAAAAATGTCAAGTATGTAATGCAGTGTTCCACTAAGTGGATAGTGAAACGTTCAATGCATTTTAAGTAAAATTGCCCAGAACTTATCACAGATATTGTAAAAGCGACTCATGATTTGACATGATATAATTTATTAGCCCAGACCTTTTTCTAGATACCATATTGATCACGATATATTGACAGTGCAGAAAGAAAGTACTGCTATGCCTCCCACCCAGAAAGCCCCAAAAGATGACTCACAATTTTCCTAAGCCTATGAGCAATAGGCATATGTATTCTTACATATGTTTGAGATTTAGAATATTATTATAAATATTGCAAATAAAAGGCAATTTTGCAGCCCATTGCAGTCGTGTAGTGCGTTAAGGCACAGGCACCCACATGTGTAAGTTGTTGCACTCCGGCAACCAGGCTCTGGTCCTTCCTAATCCCACCTCTCTCTCTCGCTCTCACTCTCACTCTCAATTTATTTCCTAATTTTATCCCTCTATCCCTTCAATATAGTGAAAAATTCCCTAAATATATCTTTTAAAAAAGTGAATTTTACTGCCGGATATGTTTTTTCATGTAATTTTGTAACTACACGGTTAAGTTGTGTTCATATGACCAGGGCTTGTTAATTAGTTAGCAATGGCTAGTGGAGGAGCAGGAAAAATTTAAAAGCTTTTTGCATCATTCAAATCGCATGCATGGAAGAATTTTGGTTTTTTCAGGCTAAATCGATGAACACATCTATCATCTACAAACACGGCCAATCTATGAGATTCACACAAGAGTGGAAATTGAAGAGGCACAATTCATTCATTTATTTATCTTCTATACCCACTTTTTCCCGAACTTTCCGGGGTCACGGGGGTCTGCTGGAGCCTATCCCAGCGCAC
>JAOTQW010000002.1:5801921-5813615 GCA_026260075.1 Sisor rabdophorus | reverse complement strand
CTACAGGCTGTATTCCTGCCTCTAGTCCTATGTTAGGGAATAAGAGATATAGAAGATGAATCAATAAATATCTAGTCTGCAGTTGGTTGATGAGCATTCAAACATTATGTGGTTAATGCAATCTGCAGCATTCTAGTGTGTATGCGGTTACAGGAATGTGTGTAACAGCAGGGTTATGCTTTAGGTAACACACTAGTATTCTGGCCTGCTTTTTTTATAACACTGATCAAAACAATGCTCCTGTTTGGCGTGCACTCCAAATCTCAGAGTGCATTAAATTTTTTTAAAAAACATTTTTAGATACAGTATTTAATGTAGTCATCCTCTTTTTCTAGTTTTGGGCAGGTAACAGACAGGAAAGAACTGTGGGCAGTACAGAAAGCAGAGCGCACAACTGAGTAGGGAGATAAATGACATGCCATTGTGCGATTGGGCTTCCTTGGCCTACCTCTGGGCTCATTATCCTGCTGTTTGTTTTAAAAATCCCTTTTATTCAAACATCTCAGAGCTAAAGCTCTTTGTGATGTCAAATTGTGAAATGATTTAGAATCAATCTCTCGTTTGTTCTTTTCCCCAGCAAACCTGACGGGCCATGTGGAACGTGTAGGCATTGAGAATTTTGAGCTGCTGAAAGTTCTCGGTACAGGAGGTAAGTAAAGGCGGATTTGCTATGTTCCTCCTCTCCTTTACCTCAGTCTACTCAAATTTCATTATTTCTGAACAGCGTACGGAAAGGTGTTCTTGGTACGTAAAGTGAGCGGACATGACTCGGGCAAGCTGTATGCCATGAAAGTGCTGAAAAAAGCCACCATCGTCCAGAAAGCGAAGACAGCCGAACACACACGTACAGAGAGACAGGTGCTGGAGCATATTAGACAGTCTCCGTTCCTTGTCACTCTGCACTATGCGTTTCAGACTGACACCAAGCTTCACCTCATTTTAGGTGTGAATCTACTCTTCCTTTTTTAAATCTGCAAGTAACCTTATAAGAAAGATATTTGCCTCAGAAGTTTAACAGAGCTAACTGAGACCTGTTAAGCAGGCAGCAGTGATTTGAGATTGATACCAACCTCAATTGAACTGTGATTGCAGATTATGTGAATGGGGGTGAACTTTTTACCCACTTGGTGCAAAGGGTACATTTTAAAGAGCAAGAAGTGGCTTTGTACAGCGGAGAGATCGTCCTGGCACTGGAACATTTGCATCAGGTACATAACCGATACATAATCACCCTAGAACTTTTTCAATAACACTGATATGACATTTAGGTCACAGCCATCAGAAAGAGCAGAACACAGTAGGCTACTTGGGTAGTGTAACTCCGCCCTCTTACTTGCCATATCATTATTAATTGTATCGGTCGAAACTAAATGTTAGTTTTGTCTCATAATACACAATAAGTCAGATTTTTTCCTTTATACAATGTTTGCTGAAAAATATGCTATTTAATGTATTTTAACCGATCCCTCCACAACTCCCACATTTAATCAGATTTGTAATTAATAAAAAGAACAAAATATTTTGTGGTTGATGTCTTAAAAATTGAAGCCCTGTGAAAATATCATCGACACTACGAAACTTCTTTCCGTACTCATTCTTCATCACATCTGCTCTATTTTTTGCTATTACAAAGAATCCAGGGCATCCAATTAAATGGACTCAAATATAGCCCAATTATTCTCAAAGGCATTGTTTACAGAAAGCAGCTGCTTTTTTTACTTCATCTCATTTCCCCACACAGCTGCAATTTATTAAAAAAATATTGCCCAGGGAACTTTCAGGCCTGAGCCTACAAAACAACAACCGGCAGCTTGACACGCATGTAAACGTTAAAACTCTCAAAGCTGCTGTTCTGAAGCTTAGACCTCATTTCTTAAAGCAGGATCTTCTGAATGCAAAACAAATGGGAAATCAACCTCATTCTTTTCAGCTGTGTCTTTTTGTTCACTGTAATCAGCCTGTCTGTTTTCTTCTCAGCTCGGGGTCGTCTACAGGGACTTAAAACTGGAGAACATTCTACTGGACTCACTTGGTCACATTGTCCTGACAGACTTTGGACTAAGCAAAGAATTTGATGAGGTGAAGACAACAGCTTCTCTTAAACAATGCAAAGTATATTTATCTCCTTTATATATCCGAGCAATTGAGGATTATGGGCCAGGTGTTTCAGCATTAGCAACTAAGTGGTGCCGGGTATCAAACTCGGATCTTCCAATTTTAGATGTCCAACACTCAAATATAAACGTTTGAAGACAGATCATGAAAAGTAACATTTACATCAATAGCTCTTTAAATATTAGCTAGTAGCTTGAATAAATATTGAATTTTGTGTGTCAAGAATAAGTCAAAAGTCTTAACAGGGAAACAGTATTTTTTCTGCTAATCGATCATTATGTTGATATAATACACTTTGCTCTAGTCAGATATGTTTAATTTACAGCATAAAGTGTTTAGCTTCAGCATGATTTATCTTTTTAAGTCCATGTAAAGTACATTGAAACAAGTGCAATGGTCTTTTTGTGCGGAGTTTGCATGTTCCTCCCATGTTTGCGTGGGTTTTCCTCCGGTTACTCCGGTTTCCTCCCACAGTCCAAACAGCGTTAGGTTGATTGGTGACTCTAAATTGCCCATAGGAGTGAATGTAAGTGCGTACGGTTGTGTGTCTGTGGCCCTGCGATGAACTGGCGACCTGTGGTACATTGGTACCCCTGCCTCTCGGCCAATGTGCGCTGGGATAGGCTCCAGCAGACCCCATGACCCTGACTACGGGAATAAGTGGGTATAGAAAATGAAAGAATGAATGATGCTAATTACATCAGAGCTGTTTGTAATTATTAGTTAAAGACACAACCACAATTACAATTACATTTGGAAAACTAAATATAATTAGCAAAACATTTGCAAATTTAACATAATGTTTTTAATCATTTTACAAGTATAAGCATTTGTTAGTTATTAACCAAAAAGTTTTTTTTCAGTTTTTGTAAAATTATTGTTATGTTGTAAAAAAAAAACAAAAAAACATCAACTTCAACAAAATGATTTTTAAATTTTAATGTCATGGACAAGCCTTTTGGATTCTAGGAAATATTTAGGTGGAAAAAAAAAATCTGATGCAAAACTTTTTGTAGAATAAGGTAAAACAAAATCCTATCTGTGGTAGATATATATTTTCCAAACGTACATTTTGTCATTGTTTTGCAGCAAACTAGCTTTAAGATTATATTATGACTAAAACAATCAAACTAAAAGATACAAATTGTGTGACTTTACTAACTGAGCTGCATTTAAAGTTTAGGGCAAGTGCATCAGGTTACTTCCTTATTGCTTATTTTTGCTTGTAGGTAGAGAGGGCTTACTCTGTTTGTGGCACAATTGAATACATGGCCCCTGAGATTGTGGAAGGCGGAGAATCGGGACATGACAAGGTAATCTTTAATGGACTTCTCAGTTTATTTAGCTATTTATATTGCTTTTACTGTATATGTGTAATACATAAGATACAGTAGATAGCTCTTCCTTGCAGGCGGTAGACTGGTGGAGTCTGGGGGTGCTGATGTACGAGCTCATGACCGGTGGCTCTCCTTTCACTGTGGACGGTGATGAGAACTCCCACTCTGATATATCTAAGTAAGTAAGGTCTAACATTGTGCTTTTTGAAATGTAGGATATAAATGTCAGTGCTGTTCTGATATAAATGAGTCAGGTATTAAAAGTTTTTAGACATGCCAACAGATGCCAACACAAGGCGGCATGCAAGGTTAATTTTTTTTCTAATCTCAATCTGTGGGGTGGGGGAAGGGGTGTTCTGTATATCTACTGGATTTCTTTCTGTGTTTTTAATAGGGGAATAACACGTTTTTACATAGAATCTCTTTTTTATATAGAATTACAAGTAGTTTACCAATACACCAAAAAGTTTTAGTTCATTTGTATTATCGTTCAAAACAGCTGAATTATCATCTGATATTTACCTCTATCTTAATCTATTTGTTTTGGAAATAAAGAGTACGTTATTAAATACGCCGGCAAGGTGGGATGGTGGTTAGTACAGTCGTCTCACAACAAGAAGGTCCTGTGTTTGAATCCTGAGCACAGGGTCTTTCTGTGCAGAGTTTGCATGGTCTCCCTGCACTTGCGTGGGTTTACTCAGGTTCCTTTGGTTTCCTCTTACAGTTTGAAAACATGAACATTAGGGGCATTGGTGACTCTAAATTGCCCATAGAAGTGAATGTGAGTGTGTGGTTGTCTGTATGTGGCCCTGCGATGGACTGGCGACCTGTCCAGGGTGTACCTTCTGTCTCTCCTCTATGTGTGCTGGTATAAGCTCCTGCAGACCCCCATGACCCTGAGTTTGGGAATAAGCGAGTATAGAAGACAAATGAATGAATTATAAAATACTATCCTTTCAAAATGGGCCACAGATAACCAAAACAGAAGTCTTAAATCGTAATTCTTTTTTTAATTTTTTTTTTCATTTTACATCACAGGAGAATTCTGAAGAGGGATCCTCCTTATCCCAATGACATGGGACCTATGGCCAAAAACATTATTGAACGGCTCCTTATCAAGGACCCAAAGAAAAGACTGGGCTCAGGGCCCTCTGGAGCTCAGAATGTTAAGCGCCACCCATTTTACCAGGCAGGAGAATGACTGCTTATAAAAATTAGATGTGAAAATTATTGATTGTTATAGCTTTTTGGAGTAACATGCAGACAGAAAACAATAATACATATTTGTGATTTATTCAGAAAATAAATTGGGAGGATCTGGCTGCCAAAAATGTTCCAGCTCCATTTAAGCCAGTCATCCGGGATGAATTGGACGTGAGTAACTTTTCAGAGGAGTTTACAGAGATGGATCCGACATACTCCCCTGCTGCACTGCCTCAAAACTGTGACCGCATTTTCCAGGTGAGGGTCAGAAAAATAGAAACGCAATATTTTTTTATTAATAAACACAGAGCTGTGCTTTCTGTGCTTACCATTTTACTGTTGGTTTTCAATAATAAATGCTAAACATGTTTGTCATGAACCCGAACTGGTTTTGTCACCTAAAAGTGATATAAGGTTAGTTTTCGTTATAAAGTTGACCCTCTATTTTTTTTGGGCAAAAGTAAAAAGTCAGTTTTTGACATTCTATAATGATTGGGTAAATAATGCAAGCCTGGCTGGCTGTGTTGGTATTGAAATGAGCAGAAGGGCTGCTTAGAGACATGTAATTATGCTGATGTGGAGATAGATTTAAGTATCAGATGTGAATGACTATTTTTGATGCGACTTAAACCATAATGTTGCCTATAACATGACGCCAGCTGATGTCGGCCCCATTGAATAAAATGGTATCTATGATTGCCTTCTGGATGCTCCACTCCTCAGGATCAATAGCTCCATTAACGAGACTGTCATGCAATGAAAGGTTGGCGTCTGCTAGAATAACCATGCCTGCCTCAATTACTCCTTCAGCCTTTGATTACTAACTTCAGCTTGGCTTTTTTTGGAGAAAAAAAATACACACACACACAAAAACGCTGCTCTTTCATGTACTGTGAATTCTGGTCGCTCATAATTTGCTGGTGTTGCTACGATTGCGCCTGCAGCGATAACTTTAAACTCACGTGTCTTGTTTTAGCCTCCAGACCCCCCCTACCCCACCCCTCTCAAACCCTTCACAAAACCAAATTAAGTTGCATTAGAGGGCCGTGATGTGATTTGAAAAGCAGAGCAATCAAACAGCTAGGCTTGGCAATTAAGAGCATTTCATCTATTCATCCCTCCATCCTTCCGTCCATCCATCCACTCCTCCACCCAGTGTCGAACCCACAGCTGCACTTTCAGTTTCCGACAAGGCCACTGCTGACTGCTGAGTCTTTTATACAGGCTAAACACCATAGATAAAGCACTTACAGCAGATGGACAACAAATCTGACTTTCTAACTCAAGCTGCTTGACACTGGGTAAGAAAAACACAAAAACTGTTGTAGGGATGTTTGTCGTTATTTGACATCTTGTCTGAACCGTTTTTTATATGGTCCTAACAGGTCATTTAAAAAAAAAAAACAGACACTATAGGTTTCTTTGTTTGTTGGGATTTTTTTTACACTCTGATAACAACGTATATAGAATTGTAGACAAGTTAAACATGTCTGAACTCTGATGGCCTCTAGGTATTTGCAGACATGCTTATTATAGTTAAAGCATTACTCCATTTACCTCACCCGGTTGGAGATCTCTGCTCCATCCTCGTTTTGCCTTTGTGTAAATGTATGCTATCTGCTGCAGGGATACTCATTCATAGCTCCTTCAATCCTATTCAAGAGGAATGTGGTGATGGATGACCCAGTTCAGTTATGTGGTGAAGTAGAAAGGCCTGGACCAGCTGCAGTCGCACGCAGTGCCATGATGAAGGTAACAAAGCTCTTGTTGTTGATGTCATATTAGGGCATTGAAATATTAAGGGTTTAAAAATAGTACGTATTATGTGTAATTGGACCTGTTCTCTTATGTTTTGTGAACCATACAGGACTCTCCTTTCTATATGAACTATGCGATGGACCTAAAGGAGACAGCACTAGGAGAGGGAAGCTTTTCTATTTGCAGGCAGTGCACACACAAGAAAAGTGGACTGAAATATGCAGTAAAGATTGTCAGCAAAAGGTATTTATATACCAAGCTTAGAATAGCATAATAGATCAGTAAGTTTAGCTACCGGTAGACTACAGTTCAGATTCGTGACCAAATTTTCAGCGAGGTCAATACCTATACAAATACCTAATACCTAATCAATACCTATTACACAAATGTAAAGCATATTTAAGATTCTATGTCAGGTAAATTTGTTAGTTTAATCACATGCATTTTCACTGTACATGAAGCAGTACTGCAGGCTAACTGCTATTTTTCTTAAAACAATGAAACAGTTAGAAGGCTATTCGACTCAAGCAAACAATATTTTGGTTATAATTGCAAAAGTTATACAAAAACAAGCTACTTTCATCTGTAAAAGAAAAAAAGAGGTGCACTTTTATGTGAGGTTTTTTTGTAATGCATTTTTTCTTTGCAGTAAAAGATTTTAGTATTAAAGCTGGCCTTACACTGTGCCATCTAAAACAATTTTTTACATTTGTGTGTGTGCGGGAGGATTATGCCTGTTACAGCACAGGTATTAAAATTTTTTAAATCAAATTATTTGTTAAACCCATCCAAATCTAGCTCTGTATCACTTTTATTCTAATAATTATTTTTATTCCTTCTGTCACCTTAAGGCAGAAGAAAAACAAAAACACAGCCGGTCATGAAAAAAAAAGCATTTTAAAGTCCTATTATTGGCTGTTTCTATAGAAACAATAACAACTTAAATCGAGTGCAATCATACTGTATAAAGCTGTACCAGCTGCACTAATGTCAGAGCTGTATTGTTAAAGAAAATAAAAGGACACATTCTGATCAGATCACATCAGATCACAGCAACCCTTTGATTTAAATATGTGCATCAATGCAATATGAATTGTTTTACCATTACCAAGCTTGACTTTTAAAATGTAATTATTTAGTCATTTTAACATTTACTTATTTACTTACGAAGAATATTAGGCAGTTATTTTTTTATATCTGCTGAAACTCCAAATAGCAGTAAAATTGACAGTAATAAATTGACAATAGGTAATTATAAAGTAATTATAAATAAAAACAATAAAAAAGTAAACTTCTAAAATAATTAATATGTACACATACACATTATATACAAAAATTATAATTACTAAAATCTCTACTTCCAATAATTAAATTCTTTTTTATAATTAGTTTAGGAAATAAGGCCATATAACTGTATATGTATATAACATTGTATACATTTACATTTGACAAAGAATTCTTGTTCTGAATGTAAAGAGTTTTATTTTTAATAATAATAAACCAGCTTTTCTCTGCTCACTGTATGTATTTCCCTTTTTTTAAAGAATGGAGGCACAGACACAGAAAGAGATGGCTGCTCTGAAGCTATGTGATGGACACCCTAATATAGTCAAGCTTCATGAGATTTATCATGATCAGGTGGGAAACTGAATAAATGTGTGTGTGTGTGTGTTTGTTTTAATAGAATTAATAAAAAGACATAGAAGCACTGCTTTTTGCATGCTATGGCTTTATACAGTCAGGAGAAATTGAGCAGAGCACAGGTATCTGAATGCCCATTGCCCTACATTCAATGCAAAACCTGCATCTTTTCAGTCTTACCATATTTTTAAGTCCAACTTCTTAAATTAAAGTATGTTTTATTCCTTTGTTATTTTCTATTAGCCAAAAATCTGGTCATGGTATTACATTAACCCTGGTCTGTAATGACCTGTTCATTCATATGTTTATTTATATATTGAACATATGGCCTTAGCTAAAGAACAATTGCCTGCTGCTTTTCATCTCCTCTCACACATACACACACTTCTATATCTGAATGCAGCTGCATACGTATTTGGTCCTGGAGCTTCTGCATGGTGGGGAGCTTCTGGAGCGGATCCGGAGGAAGCAACATTTCAGTGAGACGGAAGCAAGCCGAATCATGCGGAGGCTGGTGTCTGCCGTGAGCCACATGCACGACGTAGGTGTGGTGCATCGAGACCTGAAACCAGAGGTACGGCTGACCTTTTACTGCCATGACATGTTACACTCAGCTCCAAAAGATGCCCTAGCATGTCTTTTGGGATTTGGAGAATGTGTTTGACAACTTCCCGCATAAAAAGGTCTCTTTAGATTTAAGCAGACAGATCAGATTTTTACCAGATTTTTATATAAATAAAAAAATAGAGAGAGATCAGTGCTACATTCGGCCAAGCTTTAAACATGTGAAAAAAATATTTATCTTTTTTCAAGATAAAAGAATTAGGAACATTAAAAACATTTGAATTGCAAAATTTAAATCCTACTGAAAGGAGGTCAAAGGTCATCCACAGAGAAGAGTGGATAACCCCCAAGTCAAAAAAACAATGTTGCCATACACGCAGAAAAAAGGGATTCTTAAACATTTCTAGTTTAATATTTATTTTTCAATAATATTATAAATAAATATTACTTTCTTATTTTACATTTCTAATTGTATATATATCTCTATATAAGTGTCTGCCTGGCCCCAGCAGACAGAAGCACCTATTATATTTGCAAAACACATTTTTTTGGAAATTTGTATTTTTGCACAAGAAACCAAGGATTTGGTGCTCAGAGGGAAATGTATTTGCATTTGCAGGAAATCTGCAAAAAAAAATTTGATGCCCACAAGCACATACATATTATCAAGCAGGTGGTAAAAGCCTTATAAAAAGTATTCATTATGTAGAATATTTTTAATAGTTATTTATGTGTGGGACATGTTAACATCTCACAGTTGGCACAGATGTTCTAAATTGCCCGTCTATGTGCCCCTGTGATAGACTGGCGAACTGTCCAGGGTGTACCCATCTGCCTTTTGCCCTATGCGTGCAAAATGGGAATAAGATAAAGAAACGAAAAAAAAAAAATGAATGAATATTTATTCATTTATTTTATCCGGGTCCTTCTGTGACCGTGTTAATCACTACGCCATTGCGCAGCTTTGTATGAGTATTAAATAATTTTCAGTAATTACAATTGCAATTTAAATTAAAATAGTTTTTTATATTGCATAGCTTTCCAGAATATCCAGTGTAGCTGGACTGTGTTACGCAGAACACCATAGGCCAGGTTCCTGCGTTCAGTGTACACATAATTTTTCATTATAGGTTATGTGATTGTGCACCTTGATTGTAATATGTCTTGTTTCTGGTTTGCAGAACTTGCTATTCACTGACGAAAGTGAGAACTCAGAAATTAAAATAATCGATTTTGGCTTTGCTCGGCTTAAACCTCCTGACAACCAGCTTCTGAAGACGCCCTGCTTCACCCTACAGTACGCCGCCCCCGAGATTCTCAAATACGACGGGTATGATGAATCATGTGACCTCTGGAGTCTGGGAGTCATACTGGTAAGTGCATGCCTATGGTTTTACAATAGAAACAGAAACGCATTTAGTTCTACCCATTTTTTTGACAATGAGCTTTAACCAAGAAAAAAACAAGAAAAAACATTAGGAAAAAATAAAATACTTCATTTCATGCCAAGCTTAAAAATATTTTTTGTCTATTTATTATTAATCTTACATTTTAGTTGTGTGTACAGTGTTCACATCCGTGCATTAAAGCCATTACTAAGCAACTCTGTATTGCATTAATTTATCTCTGTTATAACATTTAACATACGAATATTTATGAGAATAATTATTCACCTTTAAAAGCATTTAAATCAATTAAATCGCCCGTCTAGAGGGCGGATTGGTGGCATAGTGTTAGCACAGTTGCCTGACAGTAAGAATGGCCAGGTTCGATTCCCGGGCAAGGGGTCTTTCTGTGCAGAGTATTCTTACCGCACTTGTTCTTACCGCGCTTGCGTGGGTTTACTCCGGTACTCTGGGTTTTCCCAACAGTCCAAAAACATGTACATTAGGTTGATTCATGACTCTAAATTGCTCATAAAAGTGAGTGTGTGTGGTTATTTGTCTTTTGGTTATTCGTCTATGTGTGGCCCTTTGATGGACTGGTGACCTGCCTTTCGACTCTATGTGCGCTGGGTTCAGCTTCAGCAAATTTCTGTGATCCCGAATTAGGGAATAAGCGGGATGAATGAATAAAATCAGATAAAAGATGAATGAATAAAATCATTTTTCTACTTTATTTAAGTAGAAAATTAAGCTGATTTGTGTTAATAGAATTGTTGGAAAGGTAAAATGGGATTAACTGTGTATCTGGTCTATACCATAAATTAGACTTTTTAGAATTCCATGTTCTTCATAGCATAAAATTCTAAAATTACCTCTAAAATATTTTAAACCCGACATTAATTCAATTTATTATTCAAGTTATTTGCAACATTATTTGGTATGTTAAATTGACTTGGCATAAATATTTTCTTGCAATTAAACCTACTTCAGCTTCTAACTAGAAGAATGCAATAATCGGTAAATGATTGTATGCTTTACAGACATCAAGCATCAAAAAACAAAATGGAACATTTTTACTTAGTTTTTTAAGATTTAAGATTTTTATCTAGATTAGATAAAAATTAAGTTTCAGTTTGCTGATGTTTCCTTCCGTCATAACACTACAGCAGAAATTTAAATAAATGCTGGTTAAACTGACTTTCTAGTTTACTGTTGGCTGTATGTTTTTGTGTTTCAGGTTTTTTTAAGCTAATATATTTGGGATGTACAGTATATTAGGTCACATTGTTTGTATGAGCATATTAAAGGACATATAATGCTGATTGCTCAGAAGTGTTAGAATGTAAGTTCTGACTGTATATAATATCGAATTCAGCTTACTATTGTGATTTTTTTTACAACACTATCAATATTCTAACCTCTAATATTCGCATATATTTAATTTACATTTTTAACTGATTCATGTTCAAGATTTCATTAAAACCCCTAAAGTGTTCAAAAGATTTGATTAAGACCCTTACTGCGTCCTTCAGAAGCATGGCAAGGAAAATAAGGATGCATTGCAATATATCATGATACACTGTATCATGGTGTGTATCATTGTAAAGCCCTTGCCAATACACAGCATTTTTTTTAAAATTTTATCTTCTTTACCCGCTTATTCCCGAATCCGGGGTCACGGGGGTCTGCTG
>JAOTQW010000002.1:5756084-5767702 GCA_026260075.1 Sisor rabdophorus | reverse complement strand
TACCAATGTATTCACTCTCCCTCCTCTGGACATGTCCAAACCACCTTAATCTGGCCCAAACCACCTTAATCTGGCTAAGATAAAAACTTGTCAGATATAGTAGGTAATTTAGGAACATTTTTACTTACTACAACTCTCATACTAAGGATTTAGACATACTACCTGCCTTGCTTACACAGTTACTCTTACTATCTAATACGGAATGCATGCGATTTGCAAGTCTGATGATCCCTGTTATAGACTATCATCAACATAAGAATTTTATAGTGTTTTTTAATTGCAGAGAATCTTTATTTACGCAAAGCTGAGCCTCAGAGATGCAACTTTATTTACAGTGAAAAGGAAAATAAAAAATGAAGTATGTGAATGTAGATTTTATATATATTCTGAAACTAGATGGTTTTGACAACTACATCACGACAATGTCGGACAATTGTATCTAAATGTCTATACTGTAGTCTATACGATAATGAATAATCATCAGCTTAGGAGACAGATACCGAATCTAAACTTTAGTTTGTACGTTTGAAAATGTCCTTTGTGTTTGAACTGTTAGAAACACATGCTATATATACCACTGCTCTCAGCATTACAATTCACGTTAAATGATGATTATTCAAAAAACTTATAGACCACAGTGTAGACATTTAAATACGTTCTGCCTACATTGTAGTGATGTAGTTGTACCTTTGATGTGAAATGCATCAGTGTTTTAGTATATGATGCCAGTTCCTTTAGCTAATTATATGAAACATGTTATGTTATCACTATACTATTTACAAAATATGGACATTTAATGTTTTAAATGCAGATTTACACAAAATACAAGAAAACTACTATCAAATGGATTATGAATGAATTAAAAATGTATTTTTATCATATTTCTCAATATAGCAGAATGTTTTACTTTATAATATCTTGTTCAATAATTACAATAATATCATTTACGTTTATATATTTTTTTACCTAACTGCGCAGTTTAAACTTAATTTAATTCAGCTTTATTTGTAGTCATTATCTCAAAGCTGCTTTACAGATACATATATAGTTGTTTGTCCCTGAAGAGCAAGCCAGAGTATGCGCTGGTGACAGTGGCAAGGAAAAACTTCCTAAAGGAAATAGGAAGAAACCTTGAGAAGAACAAAACTCAACAGGGAACCCATTCTCATTTGGGTGACAGACAGATACAGAGGTTATAGTGTGTGTGAATGTGTATGGCAGAATAGTCTTTATTGGGGTGCAGAGACATCCCGGTTTATCCTCGCGATGTTCCCAACAGGATATGCTCCATCAGAAAAAGGTCCAGATAATCCAGCGTGGTCGTAGCACAGGGCATCCCATGGATGGCATGTATGCCTCGACAAAGTGTGAGAGAGATAGATAGAGAGAGAAAGAGAGAGAGAGAAAAAGAGGGTAAAAGACAGGGCAGAACAATAAGTATTGTACCATGACAGCATTAGCCTCTTAGATCTTAGATTACTATTAATGCTGTAATCATTGGACGGTAATTTGATAACACAAATTTTTTTTTGTTACCCTTGCCTCTCTAGTTCAAATGTCAAACACTGCCTATAATAGATTACATTCCTAGAATGTTAAATGCCACATGCTTATGTGGTTAAATCAATAACAATCAATAATAAATACTGCATGTATTATTATTTTTAAGTACATTTATTCAAACTTAAAAAGTATAGTTAAATGAAACACAGTTTTTCTTTCCCACCTCTGTATAAATTTTTCTTTATTTTTCTAACATGTAAAAGTGTTGCATTTGTGGTGTAGCACCTATGCCTTTTAATGTTCTTATGTTAGCATTTTTTAACTTTATTAACATATTTTGTTAAATATTCTTATATATTACTATTAACATTGTTTTTTGTGAGCCATATATCTTAATATGTACAGTATTGTGAGGCCCTTGACAATAAACTGCACTAGTGCCATCTATCTATACATATGACATGTAATTATGTATCCTTGCTTTGTCAAGATGGACCAAATTGGTAGAACAGCGACAGCTAAATCATCTTATATAAACTAATAAAGTTATATATTATATACAATTCCCCCATGTCCACAAATAGCACAAATTAAAAATGCTTATTAGTTTATTTCCAAGCACATGAAAATAAGGCATACTTATAAACCTATACATGCAAACTTCCAGATGAGGTCATAAGGAGGTAAAATTTCCAAACGCTGCACTTAAATGAAGCTCTATCTTTGCAAGTGCATATGTGGATCCCATTCAAAACATGCATTTATGCATTTCCATTTGTGTGTATGAGTAGGTCTGTGCACGTTAGCAGCAGTCCTCCTCATCTCTGTGCGTGGAGAAAGAAGCCATTCTCCCAGCAATCAGGGTTCTGCCTGCAGGAGCCCAGCCAAGCCTCTCATCCTCAGCCTACTCAAGAGCTGCTTTAATTAACCATCATGCCACAGATGGGATCGATTTTAACCTCCTTCTCTCTCTCTCTCTCTCTCTCTCTCTAACCCTTTTCAACCCCCCTTCCCTTCAACCTTACATGTCTTTTTCAACCTTTCTTTTTCCAAAGTCTTTCACCCATTGCTCTGCTTTTCCCTCTCATCTTGTGCTCTCTCCTCCTTTTTTTCTTTTGCTCTCTCTCTCTCTCTCTCTCTCTCTCTCTCTCTCTCTCTCTCTTTCCCTGGTTTCCTTCCTTGTGCTTCTTTCCTATATGCTAGTCACATAATTGAACTGGAACAGTGCCAGACTCCAACCCCTCTAGTCTGCCTGGTTCACCCTGAAGCCCCTGGCCTCACCTGCTCAATACCTTATTAGTGTCAGGATCTGTGGAGAGCCATTGCGGATTAACGAGAGCAATATGAGATTGATTTCTGGTACGACACTGAAATTGGGTTCTGCTTTTCTATCTGTGTATATATGCGTTTGTATAAGTCTGCTCTTTCAGCTACAAAAGAAAGTAGAATTTTTTCACAATGTGTACAAGGGGGATATAATTTTTTACAGTAAGTGTGTTACAGTGAGTGTGTTTATTCAGCAAACCTACATGATAACATGTATCGATACATTGCATATGATTAATACTTTCCCTTTTCCTTGTGAATTAAAATACCAGACAGGCAGGTATATATATATATATATATATATTGATTGATTGCACTTGATGATGCCATACAAACCTAACAAAAGCACAACCGACTGTAGAATAGTTTAGGATAGGCTTGTAATAGCAACAGTAGTAGTAGAGTGGTGTTAGTGGTCATGTAATATATGTGTGAATGGCTGTAGCTGGCCTATAGGCCGAGTCTGAGCTTTTTGTGGTGTGATTTCCTGGAGTGTTTTTGTCATGGTGTGGCCGTGTGTGATTGCCTCTCCGTTGCCAGTGTCAACCGAGGATAATGTTGCGGCCGCCCTCCCTGCCACAATACAGGATCAGAGCAATCCAATTTCTCTTTCTCTGCAAAGATGGAATAATTTGCCAGAGAGGACTGCACGTCTGGGGTCCAGGTGATGATAAAGCACTGTTAAAAAACAGCTATTGCTAGAGGAATTGGGTTATAGGAGGTTGACCTCAGCACCCCCTATAACACAACAGGATGTAGAGAATTGCTCACAAACAATAGCAATAGATAACCAGAGTTAAATATTAGGGGGCTAACCAGCAATTTAGCCAAAAAAATGTGCAACAAATAAAAATAGGATATGGAGCTACATATGTTAAGGATATCTTGACATCAACAAAAGATTTTGCCTTAACAAAACAAACATGCAATGCTAAGTTTACAGACCAAAACACTTAAAAATAAAAATCAAATTCAGGAATCAGGTGTGTGACACTGTGTCATGACAAAAAAAAAGAAAATCCAGCCAGACAGAAAGCTGTGGGGGCCACGCACCAAATATAAGGAGCTCTTCAAAATCACAGAGTTTTCTTTGTGAACAATTAACAAACATAAATGTCTAATTGCTTTCAGGTGTCTTGCTCGCTGCTCTTTCCTCTCAACAAACTGTGCCACCATCACTGGAAGGGGGTCAGAAGTGATTTCTGTAGACGCTGGCCTTGTAGGAGATGAGAGCAGATCAGAGCAGGGGTCGGACGGTTGGGGGTATGGATGAGAAACACACTCTGCCGTAAGTCATACAGGTCCTTGTAGGCGAGTGGGTCAGAGACCTCCTGTGTACAGCCTAATTTACACAAACCTTATATTTGCATTAGTGTGTGTGTGAGTGGAATTTGTTTCATAATTATTCATTTATTCCTCTGCAGTAATCGCTAGTTATGGTGGATTCACATCTAATCTTGGGAAAACGAGCTGTGAAGTGGGATTACGCCCTGGGCAGATCACTGTTCACAAAATCTCTCATTTAAGTGTAGCATTCAAACATGGTTTTGGCACATAATGTACACAGACGTATCAAGCCATTTATCTACCCGAATAACGTTTGTATCATAATCTCAAATAAAGATGTATTTCACATGATAATCTTGACCAACTCTTAGATCTATAAGCGATTTTTAGACGCTGATGGAGTGGAGCTGCATGTTGCGGTTAGTATGGTGGTTTTGTGTGTGTGTGTAAATCTTAGGAATTCTTGCCTGTCCAGCAAAGGGGGGGGTTGGCATTTAGAGGAGAGGACCAATGGCTTAGGATGTGTGGCTAAGTGTCTCATCAGCATCCTACTCAGGCTCCAGGCCCACGCTCAAACTGCACCCTGACTTGATTGTAATTGCCTGAATTCGTCTCCTGCTGCTCCATCCTGGCAATATAACTGCCACATTTTAACCCCAGAGAGCCTAGCTCACACCACATAGCCCCAGTACTGTAAGAGGACATTGCATCAGACTACACTATAGAGCTAGTTTATGTTGTTTAAACGTGATAGGGTGACATATGGATGCCAATGTGTGTACACATAAATAAAGTCTGGGCAAGAAGATGCGGCTTACATTTACACACATTAATGAGAAAAATATTTCCAAATACCTTAATTTACAACCATGAAATAGATTATATTAGAATTAACTTTACTAGAACAAGAGTACAAGGCAAAGTAATGCAGTAAAACGCTTTTCGGTCATGTGTTTATTCACGTATGTACATATTTTGTTTATGTATCTGACTTCCTGATGCATGTCAGGGGAGTGTGCAGCTTTTGACTGGCAGGGTTAACTTTAGAACTTCCCCTGCGGGGCTGCTCTCCCTTGAATAATAGCTACTTGCATAATGAAGAGCAGCCTACTAGCCAACAGGTGGTCCTTTTTAAAGAGCTGCAGCCACCGCACTCAGAATTAGGGGGGAAAAAACACCATGCTAAAATGTGTCAGAATCTAATGTTCTGCAGAATAAAAAACCTGTTTTTCTCTCCTTTGTTCAGTGCTGGAGATTCAGCCTTGTTCCTTATTGTTCTATGCACAAACGAGCAACAGTCTTTTTTGACATGGAGCCCTAAAGGAAGAAAGACTGAGGCTGACTAGTCACAGCAGGACCAAGGGGACTGAAGGTGGGGGTAGGGGTTGGTTGGGTGGGGGTGCTTCTTCACTTCTTCTTTCTGAAGGGCTGCAGCCTATTAAGAGTTTGTGAGTTATGAATGGTTATGAGTTCCCCCTTTTTCTTCACACAATGACGAGAAAGATCGAGGTGGAGGAGGGGATGGGTGGTGAATCTGACTGGCTTTTCCTGGGGACTGCCAAGAAGTCTTAATCACATCCACTGGGAACAGAAGAGATATCACATGGGAGAGAAAGAGCACGAAAGTGTGGGACAGTGAGAAACCAGAGGGCAAATCAGGGCGGAAGTACCTATTGCCACAAGCAGAATAGGGAAGTAGAGTGGAGTGAAGTGGGTGGGGGTGGAGAACACAATAAATCCTCCTGCACTCAATTGTTGCTGCTGCCTATATACACCATATTCTACCTAAATAGTTATGCATCTCTGTAAAATGTATAACTTTTTAAAGGGCCTAATGATTTGAAATTGCATCCTTTTTTTATTTAGGAACACTTGTAAACCAGTGGCAAAATGTTGGTTTAATTTTGGGTTTTTTTTTTTTAAACAAAAGATAAAATTGACATTCATTGAGAGGTCCTTCACCTGCTTATTAAGCTGTGTTCTCAACTCACTGGCTATGTCAGGCATATCTGCGAACAAAAGCCTTTATTCACATCCATAATCCATCCGTTATTGTGCTACTAATTTGTTCTTGTTAAGCCTCATAAGGGTCTCGAGACAGAGACAAAAGTTCTACAGTGAACAATGACCAACTCCCTATTTGCTTTGTCCGTGCCTTCAAGTATGCACCTCCCATGGTGCATTGCAGGCCTTTTTGGGGGGCTCAGAAAAGTGAGAGCAGAGGAAACAGACTTGGATGAACACCTGGAATAGACAGCTTTTACTTCTTTTCGCACTGGAAGATGAGATTGCAAGCCCTCACACAGAGAACTACGGCATGTTCTATGTTTTGACAAGCCCACACATTTGGGCACACAATTGTCAGAGGAAAGGTTGGAAATGGAAGTTAAAGCTTAGTTTCTAGGAAGAGTCCAGAATTTAGCACTGGCAATACAAAGTAATAGACAGCATTCTATACAATCAACCGTTGTAAGCGTTTCTTAAAAGATATGTATGAATATATTCATTTACTGTATATCAAGTTTTTAACAAAGAAAATGTAAAAGTTTGTACACAGGGGGTGTGAAGGTTGTTATAGAAGTGAGGTTGTGAATGAATTTGCAATAGGAAGTTCAGAGAAACACATGGAGGCTTGGCCTGGTTGATTATCAGTGCCATTATTAGATTTATTGTTATTATTATCGGTAACTGTCATTTTCAAAACCCTTTGTTTTTTTAATATAATGTGATTTTACTGTTACCCTTTTATTTGTTTATAAACATTTTCCATTATTTTTGACTTGTTGTTACTTGTTTCAAGTTTTGTTTACTCCCTTTAACATAAATTTTCATTTTTGCACCAGACAGAACTGAAAGCAACAGCTTTGTAAAACAGTCAACAACTAATCAATTTATTGTTGTTCAGGCCTACATAGATAAATGGCAAAAACATCACACTTGCACTGCTACAGTGGATTTTTTATGATTATTCCTTATTATTACAATGTACTTTACTCTACGCTTCCAAAATAACAGGAGCAAAATCTAATTCTTCTGTCCTGTACAGCGGTCAGCGTCGACTGTGATTTGCCTGCTATTGATTAGCCATTGTTGTGCTAATTTGATCATTCTATAGGTCTAAACTCTAATTTCCTTCACAACAAAAGAATCTGCTCATTAGTCATGAATTTCAAACACAGCAGACAGTGGTCAGTGTATGAAGCAATAAACACAGAAGCACAAATCACTGTAATCAACACAACCTAGAGAGGGCAAAATGGGACTGGAGCTCCCGGGTGAACTGCTGCACATGTGGCTTCACACGGCCACTCGGTCAGAAGAAAGGGAGCAATCTTTGCAGGCTAATTGTCTGTTCATAGCGTGGGGAATCCGTAATCAGGTCATTTGTTGCAACGGCAGGCTGCAGAGGTGAGCAAAAATGCACAACCGCGCTCTGATCGCACATTGCTTGCCATCCTACAATCAGTCTGCTCTCTGCTCGCACACTACACACACTTCGTATCTTTTATCTTTGAGTCATTTTGTTACAGACCTGTCAGTCACTGCACCCTGCATATCTTTTATTCCCAACAAAAAAATTGTTTACAAAAAAAAAAGGGTAAAAAATAATCTGCATGACGGTCATATGTTTAAGAAAAGTTTAATCATAAAAAAAAAAAAGAAAAATGTTAATGTCAAGCTCTTTCTGGCTGGCTGTTTATTTAATTTAATTCTAAAGACATAATATTCCAAATTATTTTTAAATCTTGCAGGCAGCACCATTCTGGTTCTTGTGGGTTTCGTCTTGCTTTTTTACTGGCCCTGCACTTAGAAAATCGCCCAATGTTCATATTTTCTCGAATAAAACCCAGGTCTAAAAAAAGACCTTTACTTGAGATAAAGAAGTAAATATTATTTAATTACAGTTATAAAACCTATGGTTCTCCTATTAAAAATAACTGAATGCGGTGTGTGTCTGTATGCAAAATATTTAAATGCTAATTTCTGCAAATGAAAACCCATATATTGACACCAATGGAAATGACAGCCCATACAAGTTCTCCTAATGAACTGGACAAACAGTGTTAATTTCCATTTCATATCAACAGTAGGAAAAACATGAACAATTCGTCCAAAGTGGAGATTTTGACAGATTTTGTCAGAATGGAGACTCCCTCATATCTCGGGACTGGAATTCGCTTGCTCTTTTCAGTAGAGCACTTCTAACGGCGTTGATCTTCCCGTCGATTTCAGACAGGCTGTAGCTCTGCAGAGGCAAAACAAGCACAGTTTTGAGGTTGTAACCAGTTAAAATATACATGGTTAACTATAATAGTAAAACTTACCTGGGACAATGAGACTTTCAGACGTTTGTTAGATTCACTCTAAAAAGATAAAAGAATTGATTTTAAAAAAGTGGAAAATACCTCAAAAGACTTGCAGCTGTAACAAAGTATTGATGTAGAGGGCTAAATACAAAAGCATGCCATACTTTTTTGTACAAATACAAATTTGTATTTGCTCAAAAAAGTATATTACTTTTGTTCCACTTTTACAACTGTGTTACAATGTACAAGTCTATTATATAAAATCTCAATAAAAATAAGCTTAAGACAAAATGTTAATTTCCAAGAGTTTTAAAAAAAAGGTTTTTAAGGCACTTTTTATATGCATACCTCTGTATGATTCCAGTATCAGGTAGAATGCTTTTAAATTTTTGTTTCTTTTGGTAACCCATAGCTTATGTAGTTTGTCTAGCTTTGTAAAATTGTGTCAAATAAAGCAAGTGTGTAATTGAATTTTCTCTCTGTTTGGTTTTACCAACCGAGTTCTCTCAACAGTAAATGACGCATTATGTATTGTAGTAATGTTGTGTCTGGTTGTCGAATCGCTCAGCCTTTTGCAGGGTGGGACGTACACTTTCAGTGATATTAGGCTACAGTTATCATTTTTCAAAATGTATTACTGTATCATTGATAGTACTGATTTCCCTATTAAGTTACTTCTAGAAAGTCAACCTCATGGTCCACATCCATTCCTTAAATTTAGTTGTACTTTCCAATACTGTTTAATTGCAATGTTATTTTGGGCAATGAGAGTATGAGTCAACAATACATGTCACTCAGAACTGACGCGAATAAAACCCACAATAGCTAAATAGATAACCATCCACCTGTTGGTTTATCTATCCATCTATAAATAAAAAGGACTTGGGGAGATACAATCTTGCCAGGTCCCCAAAATAATGGACCTCTTTGGGTAGGTACCAAAAAGTGTAGGTGATGGAAGGCACAGTGACAGTAGTTGCCCTGAATAGCATTTATTAAAAAAAAAATCACATTACAAATGTTTTCGGAGAGAATTTACTTGCTTATTAAATTATTAACTGCTGTCCCCACAAACACTGTTGAAAATGTATGCTTCAAATTTTGTTGTGGCTATGTTAAGGCCATGCACAAATAAATCCTTAGCCCACTATGAGCACCCATGTTTACAGCAGCTATTTTCACACAGACAAGCTCAAAAAGAAAAAACCCAAGGAATTCTATTACAGATCAAATTACATGGTCTATAGGTCAAATTACACAATGATGGACCTGCCATTTAAGAAAACTGCTTATATCATCAGTCTGAAAATAGGGTCACTGGCATGTTCTCAGTATAATCACAGCAATATTATGTCCTAAGAAAACAATTTTAAAAAGGTGAGGATGAAGCTGAGTGAGTCAATATCGAACAAACATGTAAACCAGTCTCTATAAACTTTATTACTCCATCTCTATACATCATTTATACTAATGTTGCATAGCATGATTTTTATATAGCATAAAACATTTTATAAGCCAGTAAAGCAAACAGCAATTGTCCCCATTACTGTCACTGACTTATCAGAGTTAACTGGGCCACTCATTCACACAGCACTGATTAGCATGATGGAGAAGAGGCTATTCAAACTCGCCCCAAACCCCCCACTTTATCTGCTCTGTCCACATCCTCTCATCAGCCACTAGCAACTTGGAGTAATTTTAATCACTTTTCAGCATAGACAAACATTTGGGAACAAAAGCAAATTTAGCTGGCTTCATTAATTCACTGTTTTTTATTTTAAAAAAGGAAAAGCACAATGCAAAAATGTAACATATTTTACAGTGTACTCAGTGTCCTGCTTTTTAGGCACTGCATGCTCTTTACACAAACCACTTTCTCTCTTCACATCTAACTCTCTTGTGCTTGCGTGCACACACACACACATACACAATAAAGGAATGGAAATCAGTCAGCTTTGCGAGCAGCACTAGGCTAAGAGAAATAGAACAGTACAAGAGTACTTACTCTGTAAAGTTTAAAGAGGAGGAAAAAAATATCACACACACACCAGATTTTAATGGCTTTGAAGAACTTTGATTGACCGTCATGAGTGGAGAAAAAAAAAAACAGCAAAAGCCAAAAGTCTGTGGAATAGTTAGGGAAACAAGGACCAAGCAGAGAGCGTAAATGACTGTATGTCCGGTAAGATAATGTTCCAGTACCAAAAATCGCATTGTAGATACTACAATACAAATGTTTGTAGATACTCTCGCCCATCATCAGATCTACGTGTGGTGCATCTCCTAACTGTTGTCACAAATCTCAAAGCATCTAGTTGTCTCAAATCTCTTTGTACTGTTTGTTTATTTTTGTTTAATGCCATATTAGCAACTGTGGCTATTTGGTGGCCAGAAGTGCTATATAAATTATACTTTTCCTTGAGTAGTATAAAATAAGTACATTTGAAAAAAAAAAAGTTAACGCATATTACATGAATTAAAAATAGAGGACTACACAGAAAACCATGCAAAAATCTTGTGTGACCTATTCGAAATCTGATATAATATAGATACTGCTCGTATGCAGATAAAGACAAAATTAGGCTTCTGTTATTTATCATCAATACATTTCTTCTATATAAATGTAGGTTTAAAGTCTGAGACAAGGATGAATGTCTTTGTATGTTGCATTAGATTATTTCTTTACTAAAATTAAGAGACCCAAAAAACGCCCCAGATTTTCAACACTCCTGTGCACAAAACCCCCCAGTGTTGTGATTAGGCCGGGAAAACCTTAAATTCACCACAGAGACCATGACTTCAACCAAATTGAACACATTTGGAATGAACTGGAAAGGCATCTGCACTACAGACCTCTTTACCTGAAATTGGTGTGTGATCTTATATTCAAGCTTTATATTGGATTGTAAATTTTTACTTGAAGAATGGAGCTTAATCTTCATTAATTAGAATGGGGAGTAAATCAGAAATATGATGTTTGTAATGGTCCTGTGCTGTGTCCATATTTTTATCAATAATTTATTAATCTTTCAAAAACAAAATTTTATGTATTCATTACAATGATTAATTTATTTTACCACAGAAAGCTGTACAGAAATTACAATTTGTCTGTATTTATTAGTTTTTTTGTATTAATTGTTTTTTCATTTCATTTCATCTTCTTTACCCGCTTATTCCTGAATCCGGGGTCACGGG
>JAOTQW010000002.1:5736933-5749730 GCA_026260075.1 Sisor rabdophorus | reverse complement strand
GACCCCTGTGACCCCGGATTCGGGAATAAGCGGGTAAAGAAGATGAAATGAAAAAAAGGTTACAAACTTTATAAATCTGTATAATGTTCACTGTATATTTTTACACCAGTCTTCTATATTCCCTGATTGGACTCATGAGGGTCTGCTGGAGCCTCTCCCAGCGCACATAGGGTGAGAGGCAGGGGGTTTAACCTGGACAGGTTGCCAGTTCATCACAGATCCACATTCAAACCAATACACACTTACATTCACTCCTATGGAGAATTAAGATTCACCAATTAACCTATTCTACATGTTGTTGTTTTTTTAACTGTGGGAGGAAACCGGAGTACCTAGAGGAAATCTATGCAAGTGCGGTGAGAACATGCACAAAAAGACCCCGTGTCTCGGAATTGAACCCAGAACCTTCTTGTTGTTGAGCAACCATGCTAACCTCTACGCCACCACGCCCCCTGCTTTGGTGATATATAGTTTATTTAGTTTATAGTTTATCAAATAATAATTAATTATTTTAGCCAGTTTTTTACATTTACATTTTCTTCCTCTCTCCCTCTCTCTCTCTTTCTCTCTCTCTCTCTCTCTCTCTCTATCTCTCTGTCTATCACAGTGGAAGTAGATGGTATATGTGGGTTGTGTTGGGCGATAGGCATGCCGGAAAGTGGCACAACTGTTATTTTTACAGCTACTGCAGTAATACAGAAGTAATAAAAAAAATTTCCCCTTTAAGAAAAAATGTTTAATTTTGTATTTTTTTTGTACGTGACAGATCATTATTTATTGGCAGGTCTATTTCGCCTCTACTATTATAGAAAACTCTATTATAAAAAAAATCAGTGCTGATGATGTCATATGGGATTTTCATTGCTGTACTGTTGTAGTAAAACCAGGTGCTATATATATATTGAAACCTGCATGCCTGTCTGCTTCTTTAAAATGATAAGCATTTTTGAAATGAATATCATATGATACATTAAAGGAATTTAATTGAAAAAACATCTACTTCATAATTTTTTTCGAGATTAGCAGTGTGGAATCTACATACACTTCTCTCACCCTGGCACCCCTCCCTTTCCTGGGTGACTGCACCTGTCACCTGGGGGCCCCTGCCTGCACTCAGGATCAATTTACATAACCTCATTTAGCAGTTCACAAATCAGAGCCATTAAGAGCTGCTAACAGGAACCAAGGGTTCTAATTTAGCCTGCTTTTCACAGTGGGAAAATTGGGCAGCACAGACCTACAAATAAAGACTCAGGTCTTGGCTTTGATTGTTGATTGTGATGGTAAATGTACGGATGATTAGAGCAGATTTTTCTCTTTATTGATTTTCTGCCAAAACACAGCATGCCATAGTCATGTACTAGGAAGCTAACATGGCTTTTGGAGGGAGGGTGACTTCTGAGGAGGGGAGAAGGTGGGAGAGGGGTGACAAGGGCTGCATATAGGAAGCAATGTGTTTATGAAGCCAAAATTATCTGTTCATCTCAATTTCAGGGAAAGTATAAAATATAATCCAAATACATAAATATTTTTCTCAGCCTAATGTTTAATTGTAAAAAAACAATTTTTACAACAACAAAAAATAATGAATCTGTTCTATTTATTTAGACCAGTTAAAAAAGAAAACTAAATAAATAAATTGTTTAAACATTTGAGTCAATATGGGTTTCCAAAAGCTGAATAGCCATACACTCATCCTACTGATTTATTTAACTCTTTTTGTTTACGCAGTGAATTTAAGTGTGTCATTACATCGCTGATGTCAAGTGCTCAGAATGACTCTCAGTCGGTTGTAAATTTGGCAAAGATCAGCTCACGATACAGTATAAAAAGAGTTGATTCGCCTTCACACGTTCTATGCCAAAGTCTGTGTGGGTGCGAATGTGTTTGATGCTGGATTTATTGGTTGTCTCTAGCCCTCGATTTCGTAAAATCGTCAATAAAGATCAAGCTGCAAATAGGTTCTATCGCTTATAGACATAATAGAATATGAGGTATTTTAGTAAATATTCATTTACGCTATAATTTATTCATTTTCGAATATGTACTAAATATACATTCATTTGTTCATTCTTCTTATATACCCGATTATTTCCTGGGTCAGGGGGTCTGCTGGCTCTCATGGGGCGAGAGGCAGGCATACACCCTGGGCACTTCGCCAGTCCATCGCAGGGCCACACACAAACAAACAACCACACACACTGACACTCACTTTAATGGGCAATTTAGAGTCACCAGTCAACCTAATATACATTTCTGTACTGTGGGAGAAAGCCGGAGAGCCTGGAGTAAACCAACGGAGGATGCAAACTCCGCACAGTGGTTGGGTACGTGCTAAATTAGCTTTAATGTAGATGTATTTGTTTCAGATTGTGTTGGTATAGTCTCAAAACAAACACGAGCTACAATTGATTTGCATCTTCGTCGTAGTTTTTTTTGCTCTGGCATTGTGCAGACGCGCTATTGATCGGTTCCAGTGTATCGCCGCGCATGTGTTTGCTTTCATTAACAGATAACTGGTTGCTGATGACTGCTATTCCCTGCCTAATGCGCCCTAATGGCTACTTTGTTCTCGTGTCATGGCGGAGGGCAGCAGCAATAATGAGTAGGTGGGCAATGTTTTGCCGATCAGTGTTCTATGCATTCACATTTCTGGTTCTAAAGGTATCCGTGAAAGAGGTTAAAATAGCAAGACCTCTATGGATAGGATTGCGCCTATAGGAGCATCTCCTTGCGCAAAATGAGTGATCCACATTAAATCCCCAATCAAATGCGAGAGGCTAAAAGACAGATTATTATTATATAATAATAATTTGCCCTTGAGGAGAATAGTGCGTTGCATTGTAACATTTGACTTGGTTCTTACCCGCTTATTCCCGAATCCGGGGTCACTGCTGGACAGGGGGTACACCCTGGAGGGCCACAGATACAACCACACACACAACCATACACACTCACACATTCACTCCTATGGGCAATTTACAGTCAACCTATTGCACATGTTTTTGGACTGTGGGAGGAAACCGGAGTACCCGGAGGAAACTTTCACGAACCCAGGACCTTCATGTTATGAGGCGATCTTGCTAACCACTACGCCACCGCGCCGCCCAAGAGAACAATTATTATTATTTATTCATTCACTTTCTATACGCTTATACCCTGCTGGAGCCTACCCCGGCACACAGGGAGAGAGGCAGGGGTTTGCCAGTTCATCACATGGCCACACATAGAAGATATATATATATATATATATATATATATATATATGACAAGGATTTTAAGTTGTGAAATTATTTATAAACGCCATGCCTATGTTCACAGTGAACTGTCATAACCTGAGACAATGGGTTAAATCATTCAGTCATTTTTGTTTATATACAAAGGGGTGTATAGTAATATGGGGAGGGGGTATCTTTTAGACCGGTTAAAAGAAAGAACCCCATTTGATTTTCACGATGTTCTAAATACCCCGGAAACAGTAGCACCAATCAGAGGGACTCTAATGATGAGCGCACGCTCTGATTTCCTTTGCCTTGGAGTTGTGAAAGGAGCGTGGAAATGACAAATGATACCCTATACATGCGATTTTCCCGTGTAATACAATGGTCACACAACAGCGAGCCTTCGTGCCTCAGAGGGGGAATTGCATGTTAGCTAATTGTTAATTTGGGCGACTCGGCGCCGACTAATTATGTAGGCACCGCCAATCCTTTTGCATGATGGACCTGCCACCTGCCTCGATGCACCACAGCCCGCTGCCCGGGCAAACTATATAATTACCAAACCGCAGTGGGGCAATTTTGATTGCCGTTCCTTTTGTGTCACATGAATTCTTCCTAATGACATATTTTATTAGGGCAAATAGCATACCTCCTCTTGGTTCTGCAGTTTGGAATAAGAACATCATCTCAACAGGTCATCATGTTAAGTCAGGAACACCATGTGGGCCTACTTCTTGGCTAGTTTTTTATGCATCCATGTAGGAACCAGTGGTCTGTTTGTTGTTGTTGAATATTTAATTCGCCAATAACCTCACATTTAAAAAGTATTTCAAGTAAATGTTTTTGTGAATACGCCACGGCGGTTATTTGAGTCTGCCATGTTTCCCCTTTTGCCCAGATTTTGGTGACAATACACCGTTAAAAATGTCAATCGATTTACACCTGTTGAACACTTATCTGTAATATATATTGTTAATTACTTCAGCATCACGTAAACTAAATTTCAGCAATTGGCCAAGTAAAATTGATGCGATTATTTGTATTTTTTTATTCGCTGAATCTGATGGCAACTTATTCTGACTTAGATTTAATATGAATCTTTGACTGTCGTTTAAACATTGAAGATACACTTAAGTCTAAGATTAAATCTTAAAAGCTGTAAATTGTCTGCGCATTTTAAAAGCCTCATACGAATATCTCCTTCTTGGCATGTTGCATAAGCTATGCATGAAGATATGTTATAAATAGGTTATAAATTAATTTTAAAAGCGATCTTAATTCAGTAATTTTATAAATACACTAACAATATCATGTAGTCTAAGTCCTAAGCCTAGTCTAGGCTGTTCCATTTCTGCCAGTGTAATTCATCCAGTTTAAGGAGGCGCTGGCAAAGAGCCGTTTAGAGCTGTCGGTTTTATTCCCCTAGATCCAAAAACCCGCATTTCGTCTTAATCTTTGTTACTTCTGAAAACACGAATAAGCAAACTGCCTGTGTTTAGACAACAAAAAGTTGATGAAAAAAGCAGCGGGTGAGTGATTACACGCCATTTAGTGACAGCTCCGACCCTAACACGGTTAGTGATGGCTCGATGACCACCAATGGATTCCCGCTGGTACAGTATAGGAGCAGGGAGGAGTACCACTTTTCTGCTCCGCATTTCACTTGTTAAACCATCATGTTCACAATGTTGATGTCAATGAGTTTAAGAGCTTGTTTTTAGAAGTTTGAGGTTAATATTCACTCCTCAAAGCTTTTCCCTTTTAGTTGGTATACGCTGACTTACATTTTACGCCAATCAGTACGCAAGGTACTACCATCGAAAGCAAAGGAAATTTGATTGTTTCCAACGCGTTTTAGACAACCATTTAACGCGTGGAAATCACTTTGTGAAGTTTGTTCCGCTATTCCTAAATGAAACATTAAACGTATACGAACGTGCAATCTACGAGCACTGGAACTGCGGTTTAATACATGGATCTTGTGGATGTTGGAGCGGTTGTGGTCATTAAAATTATAATTTTCTCCAAACAGCAAAAGCGAAAAAACGGAAGGTATGAAAATGTGGGGTTTTGTTCAACGCATGGAAAAGAATCCATTCAAATAGCAATGCATGCGACGTATTTCATTATCACATTGTCACAATTTACACCCAAAGGTCAAGTATTATAGAATCTTACATTTTGCTGCGTAAGCTAAGTATTTCTTGTTTTTTATGCACTGCACAATGACTTCAACAAGCAGATCCCAGACAATTAAATATATTTTGGACAAAGGTTTATTAAAGGTGTGATTGCAGTTGGTTTGTAACTGTATATGACGTCGAAACAAACAGCAATTTTG
Source organism: Sisor rabdophorus (assembly GCA_026260075.1). Lineage (NCBI taxonomy): Eukaryota > Metazoa > Chordata > Actinopteri > Siluriformes > Sisoridae > Sisor > Sisor rabdophorus. Next base: position 5,744,168 of record JAOTQW010000002.1, on the reverse strand, counting down.
TTTTATTGATGTTTTAATGATGACAGCTTTTACGCTGTATGATGCACGAAAATAAGAAGGGAGTAAGATTGGTAGACGTATGATAATAATGTCATGCAGCATATACAGAACCTCATATTGATGGGCGGGATAATAACTAGCCCTCCACTATTATACTGTACTTTCAATCTAATTAAACAACATTTAGTGAACATTTACTTTGTTTCTATTCTGTTTAGAAATTCTTAGGTATAGCTGTTTTAAGATTGGCGACGACCCCTTTAATTGCAGTTTAACTTGAAAAAATATTTGAGACATTACCTCGTATAGGCCATAGTCTAAATTTTATAAATAAGGTCAGCCGATGTGCAAAATTAAAAAATATATAAAATAAATGTTACTATGCAATTGAAATTACAAACAGAATAAAATAAACTACTATTGTTTATGCTATTATTAATAACATTATTATAATATTATTGTATTATTATGATGATATTACGTATTTTCTTGTAATTGTTATAGTTCTAGATTAAGGTTTTGCGTTTTAACTGGCCAAAAACTAATTCCCTATCTAACTCTTTACTGCTCTATTTTCTGTTGCTGAAGAGTTACCTATTTCGAGAGTTTTTTGTTACACAGATTAAAGAAATTATATGCAGTTTAAATGTGTCTGATTTGTTTCTATAGTTTTGACGTTCTGTTTTGTCTATCAACGTTCTGTTCTGTCTGTTGACGTCCTGTTATGTCTATTGACGTCCTCTGCGCATGCGCACTTCATGTATACGCGACCATAAACTCCTATTTTTTTATGTTTTCAATTGTCATTTTAATCCCGAATATTTATGTTAGTAGGATACGAATTAAGTACAGAAAAGGGAAAACTCGTTTCCGTGGAGCGGCACGGAAATTATTTTTATAACGCATAAATAAATTTCAATAATAAATCTTCTGCAAGTTCGGGTACCATAGACGCCCCTGAACATTTGTTATATTTCCTGATAGGCCTACAATATTTAATTAGTTTTAAAATGATACAAGTGGAATTGGAATATGTATTCACGTTTTGCTTACAGGGTTATACAATATGCCAGCACTAATCAAATTAATTTATAGAATCGTTCCTTCTAGATAATACTCAGATCTTCTGGATAGCAGATAGCGATGTAAGTAAATAAAAGTAAGTAAAAGTCGGATAAAAGCGGATAAAAGTAAGTAAAAAGTCGACAGTCGACATTCATCGCCAACTACTTTTATATGAACAAATCAACTACCACCAGTTTAGAGATTGAATATTGCGATTTAACTTATTGTTTAATAATAAATGGATGGCAGTTGAAATACATGATAACTTTTTTTCCTCTGAACTTCAATCGGTTTGACTTATGTCAGCACCACGGACAGCGAGCAAACGTTGCATTGAAAAAACAATAACTCAATAACTCGATTTTACGAAAAAAGAAAAACAAGTTAAATGTTAAATCGGCGTTTGTGTCGGCTGTCGCACTATCACACTTCACCTTTACGGTGGAATTATTGACCCGGAATCATCCTTTCACACCATCTTTTTTACAACGATTTGGCACTTCGTCAACCAAAGAATAACAATTTTATAAGTTTCTAGTAACGTCAAAACAACCAAGTTGACTGATTTGAAAATTTATATTAAAATATTCATTCGTTCATCTTCTATACCCGCTTATTCCCAAACCCGGGGTAACAGGGGGCTGCTGGAGCCTACCCCAGCGCACACCCTGGACAGGCCGCCATGAGACAATAGGGCCTCCAAGATTTTCGATTTTAGCCGTTAACCTTAATAATATATTTTATTCAGACAAAATTGTAAGATAATTGCTAAAACGACGAGGAGGCTAATGGGTTCAAATGTCTTATTTCCGTTTATCTAAATTGTGCTATTTTAAATAAAGCAGAGACGAACATCCCAAGACACCCTAGCATTGTAGGAGCACATTCGGATTAGGGTATAATTGGTAGCAGTAGGTGAGATCTTTGCTCACAATACGGTGAGTAGTGCCAGTAGCTGTGTGTAGTTGTTCATCGTATAGGCTGAAACCCAGAGACGAGAGTCTACACGCTTCACATAAGCTCCCTACAAAGACCACACACCAAGCTACAGACATGTAAATTCAATCTGTATTCTTTCACTGCAGATTTAACAAATCAGTCTCCAACAGAACTTAATAGACTGTCTTGTCGCATCAGGATTACAGTTTAAATTTGTAGCGTTTGCACGGAGATTAACAGAAAACTGGGGGAAAAAAAACCCTCTTTTCTGTTATTTGGTTAGCTACTCAGTTTAAGCGAGCGATTAATTGGGCTCCGTATAGTTTTCAGTCACTTGTTGTAAACTATTAGAACATGCATCCTGGCATTCCCATTGCCTGAACACAAAAACAAAATAAAGAATTAAAAACATTTATCAGGACTCACGTCAATAATCGCGAGTTATTTATTATAACACAGTTAATATTTTACAATCGGCTGATAACTGCAATGTGCAATAATGTGTCGTCAGTGATTAAGTATTTTCTTAAAAATAATCAATTTAATATAGACAGAGCACATTGCAGCACACAGATAATTAATTATACATCTTACTGAATGGCTGTGTTGTTGTTGTTGTTATTATTATTTTACATTTGAATATTAAAATAAAACGATGATAGAAACCAGCAATGATTTAAGGACTAAGAAAAGTGCGCAAAGAAGTGCGCAATTGCAATTAAAGGCTGGTTACAAATTGCGACCCACAGCCGATGAGCTGAACCTCTGGGTCTCCAAAATATATCTTCATATGGGCTGCCGATCAATTTAAAACCAAATAAAACATATGTAGAGTTCAAATCTCGCTGATATTTCAATACCATCCAATTAAATCCGAACACTATGTTTATATGGACTTATATTATTTCTACAAACTAAATAGCATACTGGTAATTGTGGTATAGTGTTTTAAACCATAATCCACTTTAAAGCAGCTGAATGCATTAACTTCACTAAAACCCATTTATATGCACCCCAAATAATCGGTAAACAAACAAGCTAGCAGGTGGAACAAACACCTGCCATCATCCAGTCAATAAGAGCGCATAGAAAGCAAACTACACATAGTCATTTTAGTCTATCATTAATAACTAGTTTAATTGAATCATTTCTTTTTAAACCGATAAACTTTAAATAATATATAATATGTTTTTTTATCTTCTAAAAAATCAGTTATCTACAACTTGTCAGCCAAAGAGAGATTTTACTATTACTAGTAAATACCTAGATCCCTAGGTATACTCGGCTATTCTTTTCTCGATTAATTATTCACGTTGAGTAACGGTGTGAAGGAAACGGTGTCAAGTCTGCTCGCATTATCAGATGTTCCTGTCAAAGGCACCTGTCGTTAGATTTTTTACGGCGACCTGCTTTGTCACTGATGCACACTAAGGACTTGACTTCATCTTTCGTTTAGCTGTTATATTGTGTTATTGGACACACAACTAGACTGATTCCTAATTAAAGAATTTCCATATTTGTTTCTCTTCCTCGGTCCCCCGTGTAACCTCCACTAGTGTTTTTTTTTTTACTTTAGCACTGCGTAAACAGTTGAAGCGTTGAATTCACACACGCATCATATAGACATCGGTTGTTCTGATAATTCACTGTCCATTGTACACACACGCACAGTTCCTTGGGTGAACTCTGGTTTGTTTGGCCAAGGATCCTACTGATAAGCTTGCTTTCGTGAACGTTTGTTTGGTGTGCGCACACATAAGCTTCACTGACTCACACACCCGCCAAAAAAAGAAACTTTAAAAAGGCGCCGACTCCACAAAGGCCAAGCTTTTGGTTGACTTTACCAACAACAAACATTTCAATGTTCTTACAGAAAAAAATCAAGGTTAACGAAGAGGATATTATGTTTTGTAGGCTACATTACAGTCTGCATTCAGTATTGTATAGAAGGAGAGGTACTTTCGTTGGAAGGCTGCAAGCGATTGCTACACACCTCTAAGTCAAAGTAGGCTTTAACTGTACCACCAGTCCATCATACTTTATCTTTTTATTTTATTACCTTTCTCTCCCGTCAAACGTCTTCAAATATTTGGCTCAATAAATATTACATGTTGTGATATTTAATAAAACGCGAATATTAATTATATAATATGTGGTATGAAACTAGCATTCAGTGTAAAATACTTAAAAATGTTTCTGGGTTTAGTTCTTTTTCAGAAAAAGACTTTAGGCGGGAAAAGAACAATACCAATCGCTGCGATAAATGTCTTCATAATACTGGGTATTGCAAATACATCCTTGTTGTGCTAAGCAAATAGTGTTACCTCTTATTAATATATTTAGGTGTTATTAAAAGATTTTGCAAACTTTTAAAAATATATGATTATTAAGGAATTTCGTTAGATGGCATCATAATCATTTTTGCAACCAATTATGATAAAAAAAGTGTATCATATTTTTATAATTTATTAATATGATTGTATGACTGCGCTTAAGTCAAATATCTATAAGTTACAATGAAATGAAACGTACAAATACCAGTGAAACTGAAATAACATAACCTTCGATACCGATTTAAAAAAATTATACATATACATATCGCTAAAAACTATTAAATCCAAACCGTTTACAGGAATGTACAAGCTACGGCTTACATTGCAATCTATAAGAATCAGGAATGTACTGTAGCAGTCAAAAATGTGAGGCGGCGTCTTAAAGTGCCACATTTGGCTTCTTATTTCATCCTTCTGGATTATGGGATTTTTATATATTGTCTCCGCTTAAACGCTATATAAATAATTCCATCTTCTTCTCCATCTTTGGACGCACATCCTCATATAAAACACTGGGCGAAAGGGCTATTTTTCTTATTCTGCATTGATCAACTGTTTTGCGTCCTCCATTCTTCCAGTCTGAATTTTGAGAGAACGGAGGACAAAAACGTAACAAGTAACAACCCCGTCTGCTCAAAACGGTTATAAAGTATATCATTTTGATTGTTGAGATCAAACAGCCTACAGATAATGTCTATCCGTCTGCGGTCTGTCCAGTTGTCACCATGTCCTGCCGTACAGCAGAGCGGAACATGGCAAGGATGTACCGTAGTCAGCACCAGAGGAGTTCAGGTGTGATAGACTGGTCACCTGAGTTTGGAGAGAAGAGGGACTGGTCCCATGCTGGCCCAAATCTGGAGACTGGCCCGCGCTGCCTACCTGCTGACTCGGATGCTGGCCCATTGCACTATTGTTAGCCATAAGCATGACGTTGGCGCCCTGGTGATGATGGTTCTGTGCCGCGCTAGTGGGAGTGTGGCCGCCGCCTTGGCAGGGTTTGCCGTCCTTGACCAGCACGGGCACGGCTACCCGCCGCGGAGATTGCTGCTGTTGCTGACAAGAACCACTCTCTTGTTGCATCTGCTGCTGGGACACTTTGTCTTTGGCTTGCCTTTTCATTTTGTAGCGGTGATTCTGAAACCAGATTTTCACCTGGGTCGGGGTCAAGTGGATCATGCTGGCTAGGTGCTCCCTTTCCGGCGCCGAGAGGTACTTCTGCTGCTTGAAGCGGCGCTCCAGCTCGTAGACCTGCGCCTGTGAGAAAAGCACGCGTCTCTTTCTTCTTGGCGCACTGCTCAGGGATCCCATGCCTTTACCTACATCTGCCAATGAGCCCAGGCTGCTCATGTTCATGCCGGAAGTGGAGCCCATGAATCTAGAGACTGCAAAGGAATTAGATTTTATATACACAACAGCATAATAATAATAATAATAATAATAATAATAATAATAATAATAATAATAACATTCTTTTTAATTTTATGATTGGCTTTTTTATTCACCGTATTTTTCTGTAAACAGGGCTGCCAAAACTCACATATGTTTTTCTTTTGGCTTCTAATGTATTTTTGACTCAAATCATTTAAAATAATTCTACGCGATCTGTTGTTTTGAATGAATTATGCCTTGCCTTGGGAACGTAAACGTTTGTAAGACGTTTCTCATAAATACATTTCCCAATGTCGGCTATAATGTTTACATTTATTTATTTTTTTAACCAATAAAACTAAACACAAATTAGACGGTTCCGATCGTCAATTTTAGCCTCACAAATGCAATGCTTTCAGTGCGCTCGGAAGATGTGATACTTTTATTGTGCGTCAAAAGCGTTACTTACTAGTAGAAAAGCGCGGGTCCGGGTTTGCTCCGTACCAGCCTGTGGCTGTAGTGCTGCCCCTCATGCCGTCCTGATAAGCCGGCAGGTCGCTCATGTTGCCCAGATTGCCGTTGCAGTAGCCTCCCATAGCCGTGTGGGACAGCTGTGGCACTCCTGTGGCTGTCATATGGTAGGCAGCAGGCACAGCGGCTCCGTTGTGGCCCATGTGATGCTGTTGCATCGCAGTCTGTGTGACCTGCGGTTGCCGGTACGAGGCAAGAGGAGCCCCCAAACTGTTCCCCTCCATACTTACTTTTTTGTAGCTCTCCTCAAGAGGACTCAAGATATCGGACACAGAAAAAGGAGTCGTATGCTTAGGACTCATCGACATTGTTCTGTGTTAGAGAACCCAAAGGAACCTGTCCTTCTTCTTCTTCTCTTTTTGGCTCCTCTGTTCCTGTTGCTTCAGTGTCGACACAGCGAGATAGGCACGTAAGAGGGCGCGTGAAGTCCGCCTTAATTGACTTGAGTGGGAGCTCGAGACTGACTTTCGTTTGTTTTAGCTGGGTGCCAGGTTTAAGGCTACCATCAGAGGCGGGGCATCAGCAGTGAAGGCAACAATCCAAATCAACGCTTTCATCTGTACACCAGTACATAATTCACATGACGTGGCCCCTAGCTGTTTGTACATAGTATAACAGCATAAAAAATCTAAATGCTTTGATGCTTGAAGTACATCGGTGCATCAGACGCACGTCCACGTTAAAACACCGCTGTGTTACTCACACAAGGATAAGAATAAAACGTTGGCGTTTTAGAGTGATGTTCAGGAGGGCCGTCTAATGAAAGCGTGTACGAGGACTTGAATTTTCGAGAACCACTCAGTCCCTAAAAACTCGAGTTGAACTCCTGACTTTTAATGGCCACAAGAGGCCTCTAGTGATTGTAGACGTGTTTATATTATGACCCAACGTGCTTAGACGTGAAAAAGTGCCACTGCACTGAGGTACCAAGAGGAAACAACTACTGTTAGATAGATAGATAGATAGATAGATAGATAGATAGATAGATAGATAGATAGA
>JAOTQW010000002.1:5704725-5718626 GCA_026260075.1 Sisor rabdophorus | reverse complement strand
GAGGATTTCTTAAAGTGACGCAAAGTACCTTAATGCACAAAGCCATTACCGTCGAGGCATAGGATGAATTCAAGATGAATGATCGGGGAGGGAACCGACTTCAAAGCGCGCATAGGGCAACAACATAAACTCGCAGTTCCCTTCGGAGAGGTATTAGCGAAGGATCGGTATATAAACCACCGTTTTGACGGACTTCAGCGACTTTCAACAACTTCATCGACAAATGTTGGTGATACTTCGTTAAATAACGATTGTTGCAGGGTTGCCATCGAGACTAAAGTTAAAAAAGAATTCAAACACCATAAGTTTTTGCACATTTGGGATTTTCTGAATTTACCGGCCACATTGAGAATTTGAGTCGACAAGCAACAACAATAACAACAACAACAACAACAATAATAACAAAAACAAAGCCACTGCTTTCACGCTTTTTGAGTTTAACACAGACAAAACCTTGTTTATCACGACGAGGCGCTCGCATAAAATAAATGCATTCACGCTGTTAGTGTGACTTTTTATAGTATTTACTAGAAGGTAAAACATTTTGAAGGAATTAGCGTCTTTTGGAGCCATGCCATGCTATTACACTGGTGAAGTCAATAACACTGCTTGACTACCATTGCCTGGAAAAAAATAGAAAATGATCTCACTGTTCAAGAAAAGAAAATCACTAAAGCTAAAGCAATTAGATTAAAGTTAGATACTGATTAACTATTGCCCTATAGTTGTATTACAGACAGCAAAATAATGAAGCTTAAAAGAGAACACTATGTCCCTGTTTGGGTTTATTGTTTATTACCTAAAGCTGTTTAACATTGTATAAAGATAAACTATCATGTTGCTTAACTAATACCAACCTGACAATTTGGGCTTGAAAATCTGTTTATTGCTAAGGGATCAGATTATAAACGTGCAAACTGGGCCGCCACGCTTTCTATACTGGCCTCTACGCAGCATCACCGCACTTTCCTGTTCACAGCAACACAAATTTGTAACGTTTTTCCGACCACACAACACTGAATTTATAACCCACATATTTCTGGTATAATTAGCTAAAATTAATTTTAGAGATATCGGATAGAATCAAATATCTACTTTTCCCAAATCCTTATCTTTTCCGCATGTTGTGCTGTATAGACTGACACAGTGAGGAGAAATTGGTGCTGTTCTATACACACTGGTGTTACAATAAATTAAAGTCACACTGGCAGTGTGTATAGATTTCAGACGTGCGACCGAGCATGCGGGATGCTGCTGATGGAATGGAATTTGATCATATATTGATATAGCATGTGTAATCTGGGCTAAATTAGTTTCTGTTGATTCCTTGTATTCCTGCATTATTTGTAAGTAGATGAATTCCACATTATTAGACATTAATTAGATAAATAATTATGCTTGAAATATCACATACTATAACCATGTATAAAAAAAACAGATATAAACAGTTTATGACATTTGATTCAGGATGATATAATAATAATTTTTAAATTGTATTTTTATTAATTTATTATTATTATTATTATGGATTACAGTTTTAACAGTATGAAACTAGTAAAAGCCTGAAAACGAAGAACCAGCTGACTGTTTCACATGCTTCTCTGCGCTCCACCACCGGTGGCTGCAGCTTTAATTCCCCGTAGCTATTTATGCAAATTAATCTCTGGAATAACATAAAGGTTTAAAAAAAATTCATGTGTTTTAAAATTTGCCTTAAAACCAAACGTTCCTGAAACAGTGAAAATAATACGTCTCAGGATAATTTTTATTTTAAGACCTGCCACCCTCGAGTCATTCAAAGGCGAGCTTATAGGGCTAATTTATATAATTAGTTTTGTCACAGATCTCAAAAAGGGCAAAATGTGAGAATTGTCTAATTTTAAGCAAAACCAATAGATTTAGCATTTTCCCTCAACAAATCGATAACACTTAAAAATCATTTTGAGAGCGAGGCTCGTCAAAAAAATCTAGTGCGTTAAGATGGAATCAAGTAGGTTGAGATGTACCTGTAAAATGCCGTTGGTAGTATAAAAAGACTTTATTGACCAATTCAAACATCGATAGAAGCCCGTGAAAATGTTCTCTTGGGTAAACAGGAAACAGTGATACAAATGACATACGAGCATCTTAGGCTCTCTGTCAGACTGTTCAAATAGACCGAGGTTCAAGCAAACAACAGCCATCTACACCTGACACCAGGGCCTCCAAAAGCCCCTTAAACTGCTTCATGATCTTTCAGAAAGAAAACATTGGCTCCGTCCAGAAACAAACTATATCAAACAGAAAAATGCACCGCATTTGCATTACAGGAAATAAACATCTAACCGTCTAACGAAACATATTTATTTTGCATAACAACAGTCAACAAAAAACATTCTGACAGCAATGTCTGAGGTTAAATTTTATTTTATTTCTACACGTAATATAAATACATTTCAATGTATTTATACATTAAAATTGCATACATAAAAATTGCTTTTAATTATGATTTTTTGTGGCAGATTGAAGTTGGTAATCGGATATTGGTGAAGATAAGAGAAAATTTGTTTTGATCTTTAATCATTTCGATCAATGTCAATTCCAAAGATAAATGTATCGCTGAAAATTTATATTTATTATCCTGCATTAAATCATTTTTTAAAAATCACAGCCTCTCATTTATGTGACTTAATTTATTTCCCTATTGATAAAATTGTAACGCTTGTAATTTTAAAGTTTATGAATAAATTCAAAACGTTGCAAAGGCGATGCACTTTAAGCGTTGAACCGGTGTGTCATGTCAAACTTCCTAAACCAATAGCTGAACTGTATTGTGTAAAGACGAATAGTGATTGGACGGCTAATCCTTGCTTAGGAGAAAAGTTTGGAAGTCCGTCCCATCCGTGCGTCGGATTGAAATGTAAGTCTGTCGTCCATCAGGAAACACAACGAGAACTCAACGAGAACTATCGCTACCGCATCTGCGTTAGCTGATCAATTCTTTCCCGGTCGACTACATGTTTATAAAGACCTAAACTACAACCCAAGTTGATCACTATTGTTGTGGTTCCAGTTTGTTTTTGGAGGCGTACACGCAATGGGTAAGGAAAAAAAAGAGTGTGTTCGTTTTTATTGACTAAATACGAAGTCTTTCTAAACAAATGTGTCAACGGTTAGAATCATTAGAAGAAGATTAGATCGCATGAAGTCCTGCAGTAATTTCCCGACACAGTACCCGTGAAATGGCGTTTTCCAGAGGTGTTCGCGCACCCGATTGCTTGGTGTTTGTGTAGAAACATTCGTGTGTATACGAATGTGCTTGTTTCGGTCAAACCTATAAGTTGGAATATGTTGCAAAAAGTTGAATAAAATACACGCGCTAGTAAACACACCCCTGCGTTATACAGAGCCTACGCTCATTTTCTTTGCGTTTTCTGTTGGCTATTATAGAAGGTAACGCATGGGCTAGGTGGGGATGCGACTGTGCTTTACCTTTTCATGAGTCGTGGTTAGGTTGGAAATTTGATGCCTCTGTTTAAATCTTAATGACTCTTTAAATTCCACCATTTCGCGCTTCAATAAGCGCATAAACATTAAACACGCTTTGGTTCCTTTCTTTCCAGAACCAGCCTTTGGGGAGGTGAACCAGCTCGGCGGTGTGTTTGTAAACGGAAGACCGCTACCCAACGCCATACGACTCAGGATTGTAGAGCTGGCACAGCTAGGAATCAGGCCGTGTGATATCAGCAGGCAGCTGCGGGTTTCCCATGGCTGTGTAAGCAAGATTCTGGCCCGCTACAACGAGACAGGCTCGATTCTGCCCGGCGCAATCGGCGGCAGCAAACCGCGAGTTACCACCCCTACCGTAGTCAAACACATTAGGACATACAAACAGCGGGATCCAGGCATTTTCGCCTGGGAGATTCGGGACAGACTACTGGCCGACGGCGTGTGTGACAAATTCAATCTTCCTTCCGTCAGCTCGATTAGCCGAATCCTGCGCAACAAGATCGGAAATCTGTCGCAGCAGAGTCAGTATGAGACGAGCAAGCAGACTTCTCACCCTCAGCCGCAGCCCACGTTGCCCTATAACCACTTATACTCTTATCCAACTCCGATCGGAGCAACAGGGACTAAAGTACCAACTCCACCTGGCATGGCCGCTCTTCCGGGACATATGGCTATGCACAGAATATGGCCATCTTCTCATTCTGTCACAGATATACTTGGCATTCGATCAATAACGGAGCAGCAAAGTAAGCATACTCTCAGTTTTTGGTAATGGAAACTACTTTTTATTGCCTTACTTAACTTAATGCGTGTGTGTGCGTGCGTGTGTGTGTTTGTGTTTGTGTGTGTGTGTGTGGTAATTTGGTTAGCAAAAAACAGATAATAAAAGGTACAGAATATAGCCTTCGGTGATTTAACAGCCCTATAACACTGTTTAAATGTAAAACCAACATTTATAATGAGAATAGAAAAGAGCTGATAGCTAAAAAGGCGATTTACATCAGAAAATAACCTTGTGATTATTTACAACTATTTCTCTATGTGCAGTCGTGAAAAACAATTTAGTTTAACCCATATGTCTTCTTGAAAAAAAAAACACATTATAATCAGTTAAACAAAAAACGAAATGAGAGGAAATCAGATTTAAATGTGGTGTTTGACATTTATATAATTAAAAACCTGAGACTACACTGCTTGTTTGAGATTTTTTTTAATCTACTAAATATGCATAAAGATAAAATACATTTAGAAGCCACGCAGCACATTACAGCCACGTCACTGGTTTTTAACTAACAATCATTTGGTTAAAAAAAAGTGCCGGGTCCGGTCTCTCAAATACAATTTTATAAATTAAAATAAGATGGAAAAAAACCCTTGAATCTAGCAGCCAGTTTGTGAAATGTCGCAACTAGCTCGGCTGTCTCCTTGTCGCAAAGGCATGTCCGTCTCTCTAAAGGCCGCAGTTCAGGTAGCTTACATTTAATCAATCCAATCAGCCCAACTCTTTTCAAAAACGACACAGATATTCGTCCCGAACATGAAATTCCAGCGATGAATGTGTCCTCAAAGGCAGACTTTATAAACAATTTATGCGTTTCTAAATGATTTGCAGATGTTTGCGGCAGGTTCTGAAGGCTGGAGTAAAGTATAACATACACAATGTGGAATGAGACGTTTTAGTACCGAGATTACTGCAGCTTTACAACACAGTCCGTTCATTAACAAATGCACCGAAGTAAACTAAATCCGAAACAAATCACTTCTAACGCAATGTAAGAAATTCTCGAATAATTCGAAATAATTAACGTCTTAGCACAGGCCTGTAGGACTGTACAGCCATAACACACACACACACACACAGACACACGCACACACACCCAAACACAAAGTAAACTGCAGATTTCTCAGTTTTGAATTAACACCTACGGCGCTGAATTAACACCTGGAATTTCCAGCTGGAATTATATAAACACTACAGGTGTTAACTAAACACATTTTTGTGTCTTAATTGCTATAGAATATTATGAATACACTGATTTCACAAGGGACAAACGATAAAACCACTCTTCTTATCCCCTACTTCTGTTGCAGCCTTGGTGGCCTTCCTTTTCCAATTTTAGCCTTTGGAAATCATGTATAATATAAAATCCATCATGGACAAAACTAAAGCAGTTAGAGTAAATTTAATTTGGCGTCACAGGAAGAAGCCCAGTAAATGATCCTGGTCATTTACATGAAAGAAGCGCCTTATATTTCCAATATGCTGAAAGCAAGATTTGACCTGCGCGCGCACGCGCACACACACACACACACACACACACATTCCCTTGTCAGAACAGTATACATTTTAGAGGGACTAGGAGGCTAATGGCTGGAGCTGAAGCTGGGGCTCACGTTTCTCACTGCCATCTTCCTTGTCTGTGTTTTGCCCCCTTCAGTTAGTGACAGTGCGTCCTTTTCCAGCGCCAAACTAGAAGAATGGAGCGCTATAAGCAGGACTAATTTCTCGTCAGCGAGCTTAGAAGCTGACGCGAAATTCTCACAGGTAAAAATAAAAAGAAACTTTCTTAAATCATCGCCCCCTTCTTTTGAAAGGGGAAAAAATAAAAAGCGGTAAAAGGGTAAAAAGATTGATCAGTACACAGCAATAACTAATATCAGTAACAACTAACAGAAATTGCAGTATGTTAGTGTCTGTTAGTGTGTGTTTGGGGTGAAGGTGATGGGTGTGTGTTTTGTGTCGATATGTGTGAAATTATGTGCATCAACCTGGACATATCCTAAGAGACCTTGTCAAAGACACGAATAATATCGTTTGGGCACATTCATTATTATTATAATTTATTATAATAATTAGTGTTAAAACTGTAACACTCAATAAATTACATAGGCAGGTACAGGAAATATGACGAAGTAGCCTAGACGTATTTTTAATATTGTCTGGGTGCATATACACATTTGTAAAATTATCACAGCATGCCAAACACCCTGGACTGTTTAATATTTAATGCATCCTCAGATATAATACATTACAGAGATATAATATATATTTTATTACATATTATATCTCTATAATTTATTATAGAGATATAATATAACAATTTGTAAAGAAAAAAAAACATGTATTCGATACTAACGATTTTTCTATAAAACCATATACCGTAATATTTACATATAGTTAATATAAATCAGCGCTGTACATGAAATAACACTGGGGCATAATTTGCCTTTAACATTTTCTCGTATTAATCGTAATTATTGACTTCAACATACAATTGGGATAAATGCATCGGACTTTCTTAAAATGTGTTTATTTATACTATTCCTAACATATTTTAGATACAAATATTTTAAGGAAATAAAATTATTCTAAGTGAATCCTCGGAAAGAACTGTAGACCGAATTCTAGTCTTAAAAGCTAAAGAAATTCGTTTGTCAGTTGTTGTGTTTGCCAGCTATATAAAATCAGGCGACACACATACACACACACACACACACACACACACACACACACACATTAAACCGCCATTTTCAAAAAAATCATAGAATTTTGTCGTTTTCCACACGTTTGAAAGTTTGAAATTTTTATCTACGTGGTAGGTTTTTTTTCTCCTAAGGAAAACGGACTTTTCTTTGTGATTTCAACATTTTTTGTTTGTAATTGTAACATTTAATCAATACTACAAATGCGTATGTTTTTTTCCGGTTAGTGACCCAGGCCGAATAGTTTTCTGAGGATCGCTTTTGAACGTTTTAAGGCCAAACAATCGTGGACCCAAATTGTACGTAAAACAATGCTTAACAATTCTTACCTTAATACAGAGGGTGTATTATTTTGCTAAAGACTGTCTTTTACATTCTTATACAGCTTTGCTGTTGGCTTGGCTGCCGTAATAATACTACATTAAAAATAAATAAATAATATTTATTTATTTATTTATTTATTTTCGCTACTACTAATAATAGTGGAAAGTAGCGGGTTTGATGACGTCTGTCAGACGACAAGAGAGAGAGAGAGAAAGAGAGAGAGAGAGAGAGAGAGAGAGAGAGAGGGAGAGAGGGGTACTGGAATGCCTTAAGGCAATTGATTAATCGATTATTACAGGAGATTAGAGGTTTATGTCTCGTGGAATACGACGAAATAAATCTTTATTACCGGTGCATGAGCGCTGCCTAGCTTGCCGGGCCATTATGACCAAAAGACTTCAAAGTCTAATACATGTCTGCGAACTATAGTTATGCTACGCAACATTAAAAAGCCGCCAAGTTTGCGTGGACATGTCTTTGCCGATAAATAACCAGATATTACAAATAAACCTGGATTACATAAGAAAGCAGGAAAGAAGCCAATTGGTACAAAGTGACTGCGTTCCGTCTATGTATCAAAAATAGTGTACAAACATCTTACAAGCAAGCTTATTAAAACGTCATACATGATTATTATTAGTATTATTAATACGGTAATTAAATTACGATATTACACAATAATAAACGCAATACAATTGTTCTGTTTTGACTAACGCGTCTATTGACTGACAATTGACTGATCACTATTTTTTATCTTTTTTTCAACATTATGTCACAATACACAGGCCTACATCTCAGAATAAGGGGAATAACAGTGTATTTTCCACAGTAATCTTATTTATTTATTTATTTCTATCATCTGTATATCATGTTTGCTGTTGTGAACTGCCGTGTCGGCTCATAGTATTGTAGTTCTTAAGTAGCTGTGATTATTACCTGCGAGAAAGCAAGCCAAGTTATTTAAAACACATTGATAATGTTGCTCATAATTTTTTATATGCCTGTGGTCTTTTGCAGCAAGCTGATATGCTTGTTTTAGTGCTTGCAGGTATTTGTAGTAAGCCCATACGTATGGCTTGTATTAATTTCACGACTACAGTAAGGCATTGAAAATCCCCAGAAACAGGACATTTAAGACTAAAACAGTGTAGGCCAGAGCTTGTCTCTGTTTAATTCGAGTTTCTTTAATTGTTTTGATATCCTGATATGCATGTCCATGTTTTTAGGTTAGAAAATATTTGTTGCATTTGATTTTTATAGGTTTAGAATTTTATACAAATTGATTTAGAATTCTATACAAATTTCAAATTGCTCACTGAAATGTGAGTATTATGTCTATGTCATAATTTCATAATTGGACCAGATAGTATTACATATTTTAAATCATTCCTAATGATATGCTTCAAATTTCTGTTTATAGCCTGTCTGCCTTCTAGAACATCTTATGCTTTTTGTAGCTCTATAACTTTTTTTTCTAAGTAAAGTACATCCAAGCCTCTGGCTAAGTTTCTTGTTGTTTAGTAATTTTTTCACATTCTCATTGGTTAGGATAGAATATTTCATGCTGTTTGTCTGATTATTATCACTTATACTTTACCCTGACTTTCTACAATCACAGATGCCGAATGGATTGCCCACAGTGAACAACTATGTCACAGCTCCCAGCATCCATCACTACCATCCTCCCACCCAAGTGTCACCTTACATGGGGTACAGCGGCACCACGTCGGCCTATGTGACCGGCCCCACATGGCAGCCACCCAGTGGCAGTGCTCTCTCTCCCCACAGTTGTGACATCACTGCCCCATTGGCTTTCAAGAGTATGGCAGCCACCCGGGACTCCCTGCACCCTGTCACTGCCTCTGCCTTCTGAATTCGAGCAGAAAGACAGCATTATCGGGGCAGGCTTTTCTAGAATAAACATTCCTGGATGGACTAATGTCAACCCTCAGAAATATTTATGAATGACTTGCCTGAGGAGTCCAGCACTTGTTTGGTTTATTTCCCCTAAACTCCATGTTTTCTAGTTGGACAAAAAGATTCAGCACTAGTTTTGTCTGTCCATGGTGCAGAAGACAGTGTCCTCCTTGACTATGCTGCAGCTCAGAGCACAGTGAACCTTCCTCATCAAAAGGACATATTGCTAGCTCAACTTCAGTGATGTTATTTCTGTGAATATATATACTGAATTCGAATTATGTAAAACAACCTGTCTGCATTTAAGTGTTTCAGGGTGTTAAAGTTGAGCTGTTGGGCTTTTGTTATAACAATTTGTGTAACAATTTGATAAACAATACAATGTTTAGAATACCAATTTTACTTCTCTTTTAATGTATGCCAAAGCTTTTAGGAGAAGTTTTTTTACATTTATTTATTAGTATGTAAGGTACGTTGAATGCTGTGCAATTATTACACATCAATGCAGGCAGAGCCAGTGTGTCAGTGATGCACATTCGGACACTACCGGCTTACGTTCATGCTACGTTTATGACCAGTAAAGCTGCACACTTCCAAATGTTGCACAATGAAATTGAATGTATCATTATTAAATGAGACAAATGACAGACCTCAATTTTGGGATTTTTTAAAAAAGTTTTTGCCACCTCCCACACATGATTATTATCATTTTTATAGAAGTAGAAGTTGAAATAACACAATTGCAACACTATGCAAATTGGTATCATTTAATTATTAAAAAATAATATTAAACTTTGCAATAATATTAATACGATTATCAACTGAGCTAATGAGCTATATTTTCTATTCCTGGTTGTAAGGTTAAAAAATATATTTCATTGCAAAGCAGCAAACATTGGTCTGACAATGGTAAGCTGATTTTATATGACAAGGCAAATGTACTGACATCACTTTTTGTTTTGGTGGCCAAGTATTTCAATGTCATTGTTACTTTGGGTGATTTGTTCCAGATATTGGCAGTTTCCATGAAATAGGGCCTGAGTTAAGACTTTTAAGCAATCATAGATCATCAATATAGACAATAAAAACTTTTTAACTAAAAGACTAAACTAAACAAAATATATTTAATAGGATCTGTGTATGTGCTCTTTAAAGTTTCAAAGCATCTGCATGTATATTTATATTGTTGACAAAAACATTAATCATAATCCATATAAGGCTTTGAATATACAACACTATAACCACAAATCATAGTTAAAAGTTTATTTTAGCAAAATCACACTAAACACTTGATGTCAAGAGTAAAAATTAAGCCTTTATCTATAAAATGATGCACAATGATAAGCAAGTTTTACTTTCTTTTTTAAAAGGGTTTGTGTTCCAAAATTTAAAATGTAGAAAACCAATAGGTTAGTTACAACTTACCCACATGTTGCAACAGTCCCCACATGTTGCAGTGTAAACAGCTGACCCAGCGCTGCTGCTGATTTGACTTGGAAAACACTTACACCCAGGCACCGTGGTCACGGACCGTTGCTTCAGAAACGCAATGACCGTACATGAACCACCGAAAAAGCACCACACGTACAGTGCATCACAGCCACTGCACACATTCTGGTGAAGTCATTGTATTCAAACCAGGAGCTTTGAATGTCATTTACCTGTCTGCAGGGCTCAGGGACACGGACGTTGACACTACACCTGCATGGGTTTACCATACTGATCTGACATTAATTCAATTTACCTTAAATTGAAAAATACAATAAAAAAACAAAAAACAAATGATAGTCTAGAAGATTTGTGAAAATTGTAAAACAAATGTTTACTGTACAACACAGACACAGGAAAACAAAGTAAAATTTTAGTAACCCAGCATATCACCCCCAAAAACACCTCAATACATCCTTACCGTCACCGCCTCCAGTTTTTTATTACAAACAAAAAAAGAAGGTAAAAAAATAAATGAATGAATGAAAAAATCTGTCTAAAATGAATTCAACAGAAAGCAATACCAAAAGTCACATGGTTATCTTTAGCTGCCTGTTAGTGAAATCAGACTTTAGACAGGAGTGTGGGTATGGAAACATTAAGCAGGGTCTAAAAACGAAGGTGAGGAACATGCTAAATGTGCTAGTTTGATTTAATAATGACCATAAGCAGACTGTTTTCCCTGGTCTATTAGAAAAACGTGTTTTAAACACACACAGGTGAGTTTGCGCCTCCTAATCTAAGTAAAACCATTTAAGAAAAGCACGGCCTCACCCTACATGCTGATTGCATTTCAAACTGCTCAGTTTGCTAATGCCAGGGGAAAAATATATATATAAAGTGCAATCAATTAAAATTGATTTCATTTAATCTAATTTATATATATATATATATATATATATATATGCTGTAGTTTCTGTAAATCTATAAATCTATAAATACCATAAATATATCCGTAAGAAGCCGCATTTGAAAAAAGCCCCATTTGAATCGATTTTGTATTTCAGGACATTATCTAGCAGAGTGACTGTGTGACTTTATACTCTGCTGACTATAACTAATATCCCACAGCCTGAAACTAATGAAGACTGGTGATATTGTGTTATACAATTAAAACAAATTAGACCAAAAGTTTAAAGCTGCAGGACACTGCCCATGTAAGCTGCCAGACACAAAAACAAAGAGCCGTGGCTGTTGTGTTTCCCTGCATGACCATCTTAGCAGTATAAACAAAGCTGACTGAAAAAGAAAGTAAAATGAATGGGAGTAACCGAGACAGAGACATAGAGACTATTTTCAGCAAGGGTATATGCCTGTATACTCTTAACAGATTCATTTTGTCTTCAAAGATTCTTCAGGAAAAAAACATAAATATAAATAACAGCTTACTTCAAAACATCTGCATACCACTATATTAAAGTAGCATTAAAAAGGAATTAGAAGGTACTATTGTTGCCAGGGATGAACCAATACTGATACTGGTATCAGGCCTGATAATGAGCCCATATACTCGTAAAAAACACTTTGATACAGAACCTTCAGTGCACAAAGAGTCTGGCAGCAGCAACACAAAGTCATACTCAGCGGAGTGGAAATTTAAATAATGATGACAACCCTTGGATGCCAGACTGCAAACATTGTTACGCACTCTGTAACCAACGAAAGACAAGAGAAATGGTATGAGATAATTCAAAAACCATACAAATAATCCCACGTACAAACGTCTTCGGTCACAAATGTAACCAGGTTTCCCTAAGGGAAGGAGATGCCTCGTTGAAACGTTTTGGGAAAATCTTTTTTTAACCTTTGGCCTGAAGCATTTGTGAAATCAGTCTAATTAAAAAGCATTACATCACAAGTAGGTGACATCATTGAGCAGGAAGTAATGCTATATAAACATGCAGTGCACTCAGATAAGCTTGCATTAAGCGCAGACAGGGACACTGGAGACATCTCGTGTGGCGCAGTGTCTCATTTCCTCAGAAAACCATGGTTTCCAACAAAACCTGAGGCATTCTGAGCCTAGCCGCTTTTCTGTATATTGAATTCCTTCTATGTCATGGGTGTTTACAGTACATGTCTGTGTCTTTTGGCAGAGACCAAATGCAAAGAGCAAAAAGTTTGTCCATTCATTTGTCAACATACATGCATTTCAGAGTTTTGTTATTTTAAGTTATGCTGCATCAGCTTGCTGTCTAGAGAAGCTGACTGACACCTTTCTTTTAGCTTCAACAGCTGTGATGGCTGACAGGCATCCACAAAGTTTCAACACCAAGGTATTTGGGGGAAAATATAAAAAGTAAAAAAAAGACTTTTCTTGTGAAGTGATCACTGGCATAATAAATTAGAAGAAACAAACATTAAATACATGTTTGACACACCAAAACAAAGACAAAGGGTATAACATTTCAGAATTATTGTTCTTTTTATATTATTTATTTTTAAACATATGACAACGTGACAATAATTCATTACAAAACAAATGCTTTGAAAACATCATTTCAATATTCGATTTAATATTCTTTTAACGCGCCCGGTTGTAAGTTTTAAATTCAAAAATGTACTTTAATACACTGTATTGAATAGTAGCTTAGTGAAATAAAGCTTATCTTCTAGGTTGTTTTACTCACATGTTAAGGCAGCTGATGAACATTCTAATTTTATTTGTCTCTCTAAAATCCCCTGCATTAAATCTTTTATTCTTAAGCGGACTAAAACCACACGTCTCACATTTAAGTGTTTTGCGAATAGCTAAAAAAATTCTTAAACATCACAAAAAAATCAACAGCGCTCAGATTCTACAGGTTCACAAGGTTTTTTAGGCATAATTGAATACAATCATTGTGAATTATGAGAAGAATTTAATACAAATATAATTGCTATTAGGTTTGTTACACATTAGGATCAATGTGAATGTTACCTATCACAGAAAAAATTAAAATTAAGCAATAGTTCTTGAAAAGTATAAGGAAATATCACAAATAAAATACCCCATTCACATTATACAAGAAATTAGCACTGATTTGTGGTAAACAGTGAATAGTGACTAATACAACAATTAGGCACTGCTAGGATCATAGGCTCTATAGGTGACCTAGATTTTATAGGTTCTAGAGAAGGTGACCTTTTATTTGAAATAGATGGAAGTCTTAAACTTTATTAATGTAACCTAAACTGCTATTGGAAACGGTGAAAGAAAA
>JAOTQW010000002.1:5694532-5704625 GCA_026260075.1 Sisor rabdophorus | reverse complement strand
AGTCTTAAACTTTATTAATGTAACCTAAACTGCTATTGGAAACGGTGAAAGAAAACCACTGCTGTGGTTACAGTACCAGTGAATAGCATCCCCTGGCATTACAGACTGAACTACTATAAGAACTTTTCAGCAATTTTTTCAGCAAGAGCTGAATGAGACAAAATGTTTGTAGTTTAGAACCAATCCTAGCCAATAATTTTAATGATGTTTGTTATCATTTATACCTTAGAACACATTTTGTTAGCGCATGCATAAAAATAAATGTGACCTACAGGGTAAAATTTATTTGTTACTTGATAGCATCACCAGTTTCTTTGTAGCCAGCCGGAGACATACTCGTACACTAGCAGCATGACAGCACCTCCTAAACACAGAAAATCACATGGCAAGAGAATTGATCAGCATAATGCAAGCTGTTACAACAAAAGTAATTCTATAATTCTATATATGTATTTTTTACAATACCTGGCCCAAGTCTCATAATTTTGGGAATTAGTCCTTTGTATAATGCAAGATATCTATAAAACAAAAGATAAAAGGAAACAAAGAAACAAAAAAATGTAAATGAAAAATGAAATTAGTACAAAGGATGATATAGAATATATGGAGAGCAAAATAAGGAGTCAATGAAGAATATGTTTTTAAGCACATGCAATGAAACAATTAAAAACACTAGTAATGGAAAAATGGATTAAGCCCATGACACTTGATGTTTAAGAACATACAGAACCCTAAACCTTGGCCATGTTTTTTTTTACCTGCCCCTAATGTGTTCAAGCTGATCTTTGCGTTTAGGTCGCCACTGTTCTTGTCCCAGCTTCTGTCCCCTGCCTCTGCTGGCGTTAATAAGGCTTAAGCCACTTCCTCCCTGCCCCACTGTCTGATTAAACTGACCTGTCGAGTGCTGTGCACCTCGTTAGGACCTGTATAACGACGTCTCCCATAGGGACCACTAATTAGCTAGGACTGTGTTGTGTTAGAGGGTTGGACAAAATGGGAAACAGGGGGTTCCACTCCCAGCACCCCAAAGCTCAAACTGCTACACTTTGTGGCTCAGTCACAAATGGCAAAAATCATGCACATGCACACACCCAACCCCACCTTAACCCAGTCTCCAACTGATCTAATAAGAAGCAGTCTGCCAGTCTCCATCAGCAAATTGAAGGGAGCAAATCACAACCCAAAGGACTCATAAAAACAACAAATTGACTTGCAAGGTTGTGAGCCAAGAGATACGTTATTCCCTCCAATTGTAGCATTCTAAACCTTAGGCAAACACAATTTTTTAAAATCTAATTCTTAACTACATTTATTCAGAAAATGTAGCAGGATATTAAAATGTACTGTGAGGTTGAAGGTTGACTAGACAACCCAAATGATGAAAGCAACAAAAATCTTTTAGCTTTCATGATAGTGAAAAGCAAATAATTGGCAAAACATGAACTTGAACGTTGAACCAAAGGATCTAGGGGTTGTTAGTGTAGAAATACCCGTATCCCACAATATTTAGTGTATAAACAAAAGTTGCTTTTTGCCGCTTCATTGACTTGCGGTGAGGTTCACAATAAGGTCAAATGTAGAGTTGAAAAATAATATTAATTAACACCAAACAGGGTAAAAATACTGTACATTGAATAAAAAATCCCTCAAGAAAATGATTTATTCTCTAAGTTAATTAAAGCCATTTGATTGCAAATTGAGCTCACCCTTCTTCACGGTACACCAAAGTCATGGTCTGAAAACAGCTCCTGTACTTTATCTCCCCTGGAACTGGCTGCGGACCCTGAATACGGCTCTTAGCTACGTCGAAGGGGATGTTCACACAGGATGAAATAGTTCCTGACAGCAAACCTATAGTAAACTTTCTCATAAACTCCAAACGAGGATCCTTTCAGATAAATTAAAATAAAAAAGACGTATAAATAAGACATGTATAAACCAAAGCACAGAAAGAAGTTTCTTTTGAGTATGCGAACCTGTATGCCAATTTTAATTTTTCTTAGCATATTATTTGAAAATAATTGCTAAACATGATACTTATGATATTTATGTGCAGCAAATTAAATTGTAGAGCTCAACTTTAAACGCAAAGCATAAATCTAGAAAATTGCTCAAACCCGCAAATGTGAACTCAATGTGAAGATTTAAAAAAAGTTTGCTATCCCTTCTGTCTGTATTAAGAAAAGCAAAAAGAGACAGAGGGAGTAATAGTGGACTGAGAAAAGGAGGGAGCGATCATATGTCTGCAAAAGCTGGCATCAAAGCTATGATCATTTAATAGTATCAGAAGGCAGATTTGAGTTTTCGAAGAACAGTGTGGCTTCTCCTATTGGCTGAGGTATGTCACATGATGCAAGGTACGTTTTGGTGATAGGATTTATAAACAGGGTTCATGCAGGCAGACTGGGCAGGCATATGGGGCCAATTTGGGTAATTGGGCTGTGACTCGGCACCAGAGTATTACAGTACCAAAAAAGTCCAGACCCACGCAGCTTTGACAGCTAATTGGCCAGGATATTTTTACAAATGACAGCAGCCTTGCTGGGCCCGGCCTTTCTCAAAGCAGCGGACACCCCAAGTGAGGAGCTAAATCAACAGCTAATATGAAATACTGCAACAGGGGGAGGAGCACTGTTCTGAAAACACACTACTAATATTGGACCCTACCATTACACTGCCAACACACCATTCAGCGCTTCTAGCATTTCTAATTTCCTTCATCCCGCAGTACTATAGTTTTTACCGGATGCCCCCTGCAAGGAAATTTATACTTAAATCCTAATTGGATCAGGAGCTTTTCACTGCAGTATTACGGCATACATTGCGCTCAGTACACATAATTAGATGGACATGTTTACTAGCCAAAAAGCACAGGAGAAGATGAATCACTAATTAATCACGATCAGGCTACATAAATTCTATTGTCTATAGAATGACTCAAGCTGAAACCTCAAAGCCCTCAAAGTTCAGATTTGCAATGTTTGATGACAATTTTACTCAACTGTGGGAGAACATAAATAATGGGTTCAGGCCACATCAGATAGACAGATATTTCTACAATAACATTTCTGTGTCCAGATCTACATGAGGAAATAAAATGCTCCGCTGATCTTCCACTGTAACTTTCCAGTAATGAAACAATACCACTGCCTGGTTTCAATTAGTTAATTGAAGTTAATCTAATGCTCCAGTATATACATGTGGAGCATATGGCTTCGTTTCAATTTAACAAAATTAACTTTTGTTTGGAAGTAGAACCCTGCCGGATATGTAACGTGAACCCTTGAGGATGTGACAGAGAACAAACATAGAAAGGATTAGTAGGGTTTATGTTAGCAGCTCCATTCCTTTACCTCTCTACTTTCATGCCTCTCTCTCCCTCTCTTTACCAACGCATCAATTATTAACTTGTTTTCTTATTTGTACAAAAAAAGTTTTATTGGGGGTCATGAAAAACGAGAGTATATTGTTGTGATGTTGAAACCCACCAGCATTTGGATAACTGTACATTTTGTTTACCTTGCTTGCAGGAAAGGCATCTTTAACATTAAAGTAGAATCCAAAGTATATCATGTTAAAGATGCCATGGCGGCCCAGCGTAGATGTCAACCCCTTATTTAGCCCCCGTAGACCAAAGCCATCTGAATTAATAATTAGTCGAGCCTGGGCAAAAGTTGATGGTTGCTGGATGGTAAAGCAGGCACAAGTACAAAAGAAGTTTATTATTCAAATTATTATATTAGATATTCTATAGACACCATTGTTACTGTTGTCTCTTACCACTTTGAAGGAATCTCTGTTGGCCTGAAGGCTTACTTTCACTACCTCAAATGGATTAACCACCAGAGCTTCTGTTAAACCTGAGCCAAGTCCAGCTAGGGAAAGAGCCTAACGCAGATAGAAAAAGATGCAGATTGCCAAACGACCAAAAGGGCTATGATAATGACAATGACAAAGTTTGCATCATATACAAATACACAGTGTATTTTAAATGAACAGTCAATGATCTAAGTGATTGTCAGACCAACACTGTAATTCATTGTGAACAATACAACAGTGACATTAAGCTTTCATCAAACGATTGTTCAGATGGAGGGCCTGGCCTACTCTCTGAAATAAACAACTTCCATCATTTATTCAAACAAAGATAAATAAGGAACATAGACAGAAGGCAAAAATGTATGAACTGCCTTAAACGAAAGGTCAGGAACAAGAATTCATTTGTCCAGATGCAGAAGTATAAGCTTAAACTGAATAGCTCAAATAACTCACAAAATAGTTTTATTTTTATCTTTGTAAAGATTTTAAAAACTTTTATATATAAAATTAGTGAATTTTACACACACAGCTTACAACTAGATCTTAAGCAAAGTGGCAAACAACTAGATATTTTTGGAGCCAATTTGCCTTTATTTATAGGACATACAAGATCTATCCTAAATAGAGAAAGAGGCGAACCCCTCCAAGACCTCCGAACATAGGATAGTTTATACCACTGATCACATGCACACACATGCTTGGTGTTTAACTTGGATGCCACTGTTTTTACAGATAACAGCAGATATGTTTTAGTTATGGTTATACTGAATGTGAAAGTATATTTCTG
Organism: Sisor rabdophorus; assembly: GCA_026260075.1. Taxonomy (NCBI): domain Eukaryota; kingdom Metazoa; phylum Chordata; class Actinopteri; order Siluriformes; family Sisoridae; genus Sisor; species Sisor rabdophorus. The sequence continues at coordinate 5,700,019 of JAOTQW010000002.1, read as the reverse complement.
TACTCATCTAAGTGCATGTGCGTTTCTACTGGTGCAATAAGAAAATGTCCAGGTGCTGTATGCGCCTCATTACTCTCCCTCAATTTCTATCCACATCACACCATGCTGGACATCATCTCAAACAGGCCTCAGCCATGATTACACAGCTAGCCTCCTACTTTTACTTTTGTTATTTGTGTTATTACGGCACATGTCCTCATCCATCAAGCTGAGCCCTCTCAGCTGCATTAAACAGGAACTGGGGGCTATGCCAAACTATTTAAACATGCCTCTTAAAATAATCAGTTCGTTGCTAATAAACTTACCAATCCTTATTGTGTTATACAAGTTAAAAAAAAATAATTTTTTGGCGTGGTGTTCATTCTACTTTGTAGGTTTAAAAAAATCTTAGATTTAGACTTTTTAAATTTTGTGGTATTTTTTTCAGCATGTAAAGTTTAGTTTTCAAAAAACTTTTAGTTCCCATGGTAGCCATTTTAGATGCAGTGTAAGAACTAGTTTCTAGCATCCAACCAAGAGACACATCACTAATAGTACAAAAGTACTGTGTGGGTTTCCTCCTGGTACTCTGGTTTTCTCCTAAAATATGTACATTAGGTTGATTGGTGACTCTAAATTGTCCATAGGCGTGAATGTGAGTGTGTGTGGTTGTTCATTTATGTGTGGCCCTGCGCTTAGCTGGCGACCTCTCCAAGGTGCACCGCCGCCCTATGTTCGTTGGGATGGGCTCCAGCAGATCCCTGCGACATCGAATTGGAGAGTAAGCGGGTATAAAGTATGAATAAACACTGTGTATCAGGTCCTTTAGCTGCCTAGGAACATAGGTACACTGGGACATGATCCAAGAGAATAAGAGAAGGCTGTAGTGGAGAGTTTGGGTAAATATTTCCTATACTACAATTGTACAAACAATTCATAGATGTACAATACAAACAAGTATATATGTGTGTGTGTGTGTGTGTGTGTGTGTATGAAAGCTGATAGTAAGAACTCATCTATTTGGTTATAGATAACATAGTGCTGTCACACTAATGGATCATCCATCACCCACTTCACATGTCTAACATAGGTGTCTTCCTTTCTGCCAACAGACAGGAATGCTGGAGGCTATACAGAGCTTGCAGTCATTTATTACTTTAAGCACTTAAAATAATGTAATAATCGAAACTTTATCTGGAACATTATATGTTAGGCCAGTTTGAACACAGCTCGCTGATATTTGTAAAAACAATCACAGTGTAAAAACTGTGTGCACTATGATCACTGGTACGGTTTTATGTTTGTGTTTGTTTACAGCATGTACATAAATTGAACATGTGAAATGACTTACCAGGCCCTGAGGTAACATAGTGAAACTTAGCAGGTTCTTGTATTGCTCAAAGGTGAAAAACTGTAGTGTAGACAGGAAGAAATTAGATGATCAATTCAATATGTTGTCTAGAAGTACCATGCATACAGTATTAACCAACTTACATGCACATGTGCAAATACTAACATGTATGTATAGACACACAAAAAGAGAGATGCCACCACCCTGAGCAAACACAGCTCACACACAGACCATGATGATGGTAAGAGGGAACATGCTCTTGCGTGCCCACAAAGCATAGACACTAAAAAAACACAGCTACAGCTAGAAGCACTGGTCATTGTTCAATTGTTAAAAATTATATTACATCATCAGACAGAATATCTTCTTGAAACAAAACCGATTAGGCAAAATACAAAAAAAATACTTTGTATCTTTATATTTTAAGGATCAAGGTAATAAACTTGGTTTTAACACATAACAATCCATAATATTTTTATTTATCGAACATCACAGATTTTTTTCATGCAAAAAACATATATGATACGTTGAGCAGCAGTTTTGACTTAAGAAATACCTTGCTGTTGTGTACATGTCTTAATGTACATGGTAAAAACCTAAATAACCTCTCCAGATTTACTGAGCAGAAACTAAATTCATAAATTGTCAAACCCTGAGGCAGATGGGCTACAACAGTTAAAGGCAGGGGGTGCAGCTAGAAAGAATGCACCCATTCTGGACTTACAATACTAATAAAACAGATTTTCGGGGGGCCCCCAAAGTGCATGCACCCTTAGAAAGGTCCACTAGTACAAAAGTCTACCCATCAGTTTTACGCTAGTAAGTTACGAGGTTACAGTGAGGACAAGCTCATCCACATGTACAGATAAAGATTAGAGAACGACCAACCACAGATTACATTACAGATTGTTACACATAAAACTCAGCAACGTTTAGCATATTCTAAAACATCCAACAAGCTAATTTAGCATTAAGAACCATGACATACTCAACGTCACTAAAATTTATTACATTAACTGAAATAGTCTCCACACGGCGCATGCCATATTGCCACATGATTCGCTGTTAAGATAATTAAACAAGTAAGCAAGACTGTGTTTAATGTTCCTATTACAAATGAGCAGCCAGTGTATATGATATTACACATAATTTTATACTTTTCTGTAAACAGTTACAGCTAACAGTCTCCCCGAAGCAGAACTGAATGGCATGTAGGTCAATATTGAAGGGTTATAACAAATATAAAGAGTTTAAGCATAAACAAGGTGAGAAAGCTTGTGTTTGATCTTGCATGCTTCAGGTGAAATACTACTAACTGCTGCAACGAAAACAGGCCTAGGTCTATGTTAGTGTGTTTGTTGTGTACATTGTTGGTCAGACAGCTGTTACCTTAACAGCTCTCTTCGGCGTCTCGGCTAGAATTGGTGGCAGAATTCCCTTGTAAAAACCATACATTCTGTAAACAGAAGACAATTAATACTTGTACACAGCTATGACACATACACACATAGACAGCTAGTTTTTATGTAATCAACTTTAAGATAGAGAGAGAAATAAAAATGCAGCAATGTCTAACCGGTCATTCTTTATACATGTTTACAAAATTTATCATCAGAATAGTAGCAACTGCGGGCACGGATCTTGCTGGATCTAATATTGTAGGATCAAATCTAATCTAATATCGTAGGATTAAATATGATTATACAATACCCGATCTTATTTAAAACTGTTAAGCACCAAATTTAACAGTTAATTGTGAGCTTTTGTTTGGCGCTGCTGACAAATTAAAATCACTGCTACAAGTACTGTTTTACTGGTGTAAGGATATTTTTGGGCTATTATTGATAGGACAGAGAGAGAGAGAGAGAGAGAGAGGGAGAGATAGAGAAGTGGGACCAGGGGGATCGCAACAATTTATGCATGTGGGTGCTGGCACATTCACCCATTACACCACAGCGCCGGCACAAATATTGTTTTTTAAATAAAAATGCAGCAGTATTGTGGGCTATATATTTGTTGCATTGGTTAAGCACATTTCTTCCTACTGACAGATGTGTTAAAACATTAATAAACGGAGACAAAGGTAGTATCAACATCAGACATTGGACAACACCAGACATAAGTCGTATTGAGTTAACCTTAGTAGAAATGTGGAAATGTGTGCTGTTGTTTGAATTCCCTTGGGCTGAATGAAGGAAACCACTGTCTATGTACAGTCGATCTATTTCCACTCAAATGCTGCAGTGGTAAAATTATACTTCAGCATTTGAATTTGAGGAATTGCACAAATTTTCTCTACCTATTTTAACAGTGGCAGGGATCTTCTTTTGTTGTGCCACTTTTATAGAAAACTGCCGTTATAATCAATTTAATTAATTGAATTTTATTTAGTGTACAAATATTTGTACAAAACTTTTTTTACAATAGTGATTGTTTCAAAGCGGCTTTACATAATCAAATATAATTATGAAAATGTAAGTGAATAGAAATCAGTTTGTCCCTGATGAGCAATACTGGATGCGACAGCGGCAAGGGAAAAACTCCCTGGGGACCCGGCACCGCCCCATACGACTTATCCTTGCAGAGCTTGAACTGTTCTAGTATGTTTGTTTTAAAGCGATTATTTCCTGCCTAATAGCAGGTTTGGTTTGTCAACAAGCAAAAACTGTTTGGCAAAGTAAGAACATCAATATCATCAACGTTTTAAATACAGTAGGTGCAGCCTTATTTTTATTTCAGCAAAAAATTGCTTGGTTTCATTTACAAACATACTCAACTGAAATATCAACATACTTCATTTTTATATACGCCTTTTGATAATTATTTTAATTATGGGGGACATTTTACACCTGCAACAGGCCTTACTTGTTTTTGACAGTATAGTTATTATCCCTTTATAGAGCAGACACAGTTTTGTAGACGTGGCTAGACATGGCTAGTACATAGAAGTGCAGTGGTTAAGGTGTTAGACTGCTAATTGGAAAAAAATCGGGGTTTGATTCCCTGCACCACCAAGCTACCACCGCTTGGCTCCCTGAGAAAGGCCTTTCAGACTCGATTTTTATTAGTAATTTATGAGTATTTGCCAAAACGTAATATTATTAATGTAATTATTTAAAAGATACTAACTGTTTAAATGACTGTCACTGGTCTGTAGAACATATTACAGTGACTGAAATGATGTATTGAAAAGATCACAGCTAATAGAAAAATCCCAAAATATTACTTGGGTAAATGCAGTTTTGTATTTACTTTACAATTTGTACCTCTTTCACTAACAATATTATTTTTTATAAAATATTGAAATGATAAAAAATTTTTATTCCTAATCTCAGCTCTACCGTTAACAGACTCTTAAGCCGACTGATAGACAGTCCCTGTTTGGATAGCATATGTATACATTTCTGCAGTTGAAAACCCTCCCCTATTTTCTTATTCTTAACGTCAGGACAAGCCCGAGCATGGGGAAACTCCTCTCCACGTCTGCAACAACATCAAAGTCGAGAACTGAAAAATCTTTCAAGTTCAATAAGATCACTGGATAAAACATAAGAGAAGTGTTGTTAGCGGCGCACCCGGAGTTTTTCATGTTTTATCTAATCCCTAATTATTTGTTACTACTAAAGACCTGAACAAAAGCATACAGAACGGCAATTAATTAAAGAAGCTTAAAGCTGAGAGGTGTTTATTAACCTCTCTCTTTCAGATGCTCCAAATGAGTGCTTTAAGAAAGGCAGACACGTTTTACACGTTAGATTAACGACTGGTGGAGCTAATATCAACTATAAAACAGAAATAAGTGGGGTGCTACCTAAGCCTCATTAGAGTAGTAGAGTTGAGTAAAGAATTGAAGATACACTGACCTTTTTTCTATTAAACTAGATTCTGAGTTTTAGAAAAGATTACTCGTTTTATATGAGACATGAAACATTTCATAATTGTCAATTATTTTTTCTAAGTCTGCTTAGATTATATATTTTTTTATTGTACAAAATAATAGTTTTTTATTAAGAGTTTGACTGTTGGTTATTCCTGAACTTTCCAGGGTCTGCTGGTCAGCCTATCACAGCGCACAGGGCAGGGGGTACACACTGGACAGATCACCAGTCCATCGCAGGGCCACACACACACAACCACACACTCACATTCACTCCTAT
>JAOTQW010000002.1:5665957-5693786 GCA_026260075.1 Sisor rabdophorus | reverse complement strand
ACCTAATGCACATGTTTTTGGACTGTAGGAGGAAACTGGAGTACCCGGAGGAAACATGCAAACTCTGTACAGAAAGACCCTGTGGATATGTATTCGAACCCAGGACCTTCTTGTTGTGAGGCGACCGTGCTAACTACTGCGCCATTGCGCCGCCCGCCTTCTATTATGCTCATTAAAAATATACCAGAGGTTTTTTAAGTCTGACAGGTTGTGATGTCTAATGGAACAAGAAAGCTATCAAGGGAGAAGGGAACTTTGAGTGGCAGATCGTTCATATGTTGATACTGAACACACATTTGTGGACAGAACGAACAGTGTAGCGTGACTTTTAAGCGTAAAACCAACCACACAACTGTATTGTGAAAACATGACCCAGAAGAAGTCAACAGAGATGATTTAGGCTGATTACTTCTGGGTGTAAATATTGTTTTTTCTAAAAATATGGGTCGATTACCTGAAACTTTATGACAAACAATTTTAAAAGCTCAACACAACACAAACAAATCACTTGATTACCAGGATCTTCTTTCCGACAGTTTTAGGTGGTATGGCAACAGAAAGCTTTTTGTACTGACAGAAGTAAACTTTCAGGAGTGTCCGCCAGAAAGGAAGCCCCTTCTCCCATGCATGCAAACTCGTTTCCCGGGAGTGGTTAGTCTGAGAAATTATCAGGTGGTGAGATAAAGCTCAGATTTGTAACACACACACTCAAGACCCCATTTGACTGAGCCTGGTTTGAATGCTTATTTGACTCTAAATGTAAAGCACACGCAAGGTCTCCACTAGGCCTTCGTAAACAAATCCGTACCCATTTAGGATCTGTGTGGGTCCAGCTGCCTGTGTTTGTATAGGTGTGATTTGTCTTTGATTTCCATAAACCCATTTTGTCCCATTCAACACAGAGCCACATAACTCATCATAACAAAAAGGAAGGAAGGAAACAACGCATTAACCAAATTGGATAATGAGACATATGTTTAATTCCAGTCTCAGTTTGGACACTGACTGCAAATAACTACGAGACTTTTTTTTCATCCCTGTATCTCTCAAGCCGACATGTTCTGATGCATGCTGTGGCCCAGGTGCCTAATACCTGTCTAAAATCCTGCATGCTTCATCTGCAAACATTATTATTAACGAAAGGAAGCCATAACCTTGTACTCAGCCAAAAATAACATTGCAGCATTCAACATAAAACAGCAAGAAGAGACATCTAATGTGATACCTGCCAAATCCAGCAGAAATAAAATAGATTTTAGAGTGGCAAGTCGGAGCTTGTCTATTTACCTGGGCTTGTTTCTTTTATAGTTGTTTAAGACTCTTTAATGATTGTGAAGAATAAGACAAGTAATACATGCTTTCACTTAGTTTATATGCCTACCTTCTTTTTTATTATAAAAAAAAGCTTTATGTCTAGAATATATCATCTTATAGGGTGTCTGTTTAAATTGTACAACATTTCTAAAGTTTTACCCAATAGCCAAATTAAATTATGTACAGCTTGCAACATTTACATATCATTAATTACAGTTTAAAATGTTTAGTGTGAATAAACTGTAAATGTAATGAAGACTAACAACATAAATGTACTTATGACTAACAATGTGACTAGCTTTAAAGCAGCAGATTAGCTAAAATATGCAGAAAATGACATTGCCACTACAAAAAGTGGAATTTAGTTGCATTGTTTAATTGTAAAAACTGCTTCAAAATTAATGTAGCTGGTTACTTCATATATGTAGTTAAAAACTTTGCTGTGCTGTGGAAATGTACAGATATACACTTTTTTTTAAAAAAAGGAAAATTTTATTCACTGTAGCTTCTTCTGATTCAGAAGTTAAAAATGCTCAGGCAAAAAAGGGCTTTAAAAAGATCATGCTCGCACTCCTCCTACACAAAACTAAAGTCTGAATTCAGCCAGCCAACTCACATAAACTATAGCTGGATTAATAGATTACAACCTTGCCCTAGGCGGCGGCTGCTAGATTGACATCTTGGCATATTTAGGAACAATTGTGCTGTCAATTGTACAATGTAAAATGATTGTCTCCTAATTTACTAATGCTAGGTACATAATATATTTTAGATTTGTCAGACATGCTAAAAAAGAATTACAGTTTCTTAACAAAATTGCCATGTTTAAATATGCAGGTTTAATTTTTTTTTCTGAAACTGAACCTACCCAAGAACTGAGCTTATATAAGAAAATTATCTTAGTAATAAATCCCTAAAATAGGCTCCCTCCACCATTTAAGTAAAATATGGCTAAATTGTTTTGGCCTGTGGATATGACAATACTTTTACCCAGGCTGTAATTTCACAAAACAAATATACACGGGAGTGATAATTGGGCGTGAAGAAAGAAGAGCTGGTTTCTCCAGGGGAGACGCAAGCCGACTGCCTCGATGACAGCTCCGCTGAGAGCGAGAATGGCATGCAGTATTTGTGAGCTGGTGAAGGATCTCCCAGCAGTCTCTCCCCATGAGCTGCTGCTGATTCACTGTCACCTGCGGCCCCACACGCACACACCTCTTACAACAGATTAGTTGTATAAAACTGTCAACACTACAAAACACACCATAGACAAAATGACCTCAATGAGGACAAAATGATTCTAAATCTCTAGTTTAGAACTTTTGAGGATGTGGCAAGCTGCTGTTTGTTTGTCAGTTTAGTACCAAGTTATTACAACCAGGCAAATTAATTTGTGGCTTGTCTCACAACAACAAGGCCCCGGTTTGATTTCTGGGCAGGGGCCTTTCAGTGCATGTTTGTGTGGGTTTACTCTGGATACTCTGGTTTCCTCACACAGTCTAAAAATATGTATGTTAAATTGATTGATGAGTGAGTTTAAGTGTGTGTGGCCCTGTGATGGACTGTCCGGTTTGTACCCTTCATGTCTTTAACTATTGAGAGTGCTAGCAGACCCCCAAGAGCAGAATTAGGACATTAATGACTGAATGAATGTTTAATTGAATAACTAAATAAATAAATAAATGAATGATTAACTATATTTCTTAACACCTTCCTTAACATTTCTTAAAACAAATTAAAAAACACAATTACATTCTTTACAGAATAAGTGCTTTGTTAGACTTACATAAATTGGTTTATGTTAAATTGCAAATAAGGACAAATGCTACACTATTTTTTGATTATGAAGTTACATTAAAAATACACACATTAAAATTAAAATAAGTTATTTAAAATAACTTAAATGCCATTCGCAGTATGTCAACCAATCCATGAACTTAGGATCTATCTGAACTACAACACAGCAGTACAATCCACTGCAATAAAATGATTACCTATACAAACTGTGGTTTTCTCCCACAGTCTAAAAACATGTACATTAGGTTGATTGGTGATTTTAAATTGCCCATAGGAGTGAGTGTGAGTGTGAAGAAGATAGACTGGCAACCTATACCTCTGTGACCCAGAGTCAGCGAATAAGTGGGTTTAGAAGATAAATTAATTAATTGTAAATAAATGTTTAAATGTAATTGACTAACTGAGCTGAACTTGAATGTGAAACATTTCTTTGAGGTGTTGAGCAGAACTTTTTAAAGTTTCAATCAGAATGTAAAATTATTTTACGGAAGTAATTACAACCGGAGGCATCTACTTTGTTTTACTTTAGTTTTAACCCTAAATAAAGCAACTCAGAGTTATTTAAATACCGATCAGCTGAACGACACATAAATATTTCATTTTGGTATGTGGAAATTACTCATTCTATTTAGGCATTACCACTGTTAAAAGAAAGAGACATTTTAATGCAAAATAAGTCTAAACCTTTCATTGCCACAGCTGAAAGAATGCAGAATGCTTACCCCTCTTTGTGAAATATAGTTCTGAAACAGTCTCCCAGGCCTTTGTAGTTGTTAGGGTCACTGGCGCCTCTCTGAATTTGAAACCTGTGGGAAATATATTTACATTTAATTGCTAATCATATATATTCACTTGTTTTCTTGAATCATAACAAATTATTAAGAAATGTTTTTCCTTATATTTATTTATATATATTTATACTCACACTTACTCCTATGGGCAATTTAGGGGCACCAATCACCAATCAACCTAATGCACATGTTTTTGGACATGTTTTTGACTGTGTGAGGAAACTCACGCAAGCATGCAAACTCCGCACAGAAAGACCGGGAATCGAACCCAGGACTTTCTTTTTGTGAGGCGACGTGCTAACCACTTTGCCACCGCGCGGCCCAATGTACACAATTTACAAATTTACTTAGGACTGTAAATTCCAAATAACCCAGTCTTCCCCCTTTTGAACTTTGAGGCTGCAAACTGTATGGTTTACTACTAGTAATCTTTTAGACAGCAATTACATGTATTTTTATGATATAATAGTTAAGGGACCTTTTTGTAGCTACAAACCTGCTAATAACTTGCTAATAAACATAATGTTATTGTGTAAATGTTAAAATTACGATGCATTTGAAGTAGGGGGTTTACTGCATTATCCAATTTCACTGCACAGATAGTGAACAAAGGGGACCTGCTAGTCCACTTCAACACATCCTGTATGCTGGTGTGTGTGCATATATGTATGTACATATGAGTGTAAATGTGTGTTTAATTTGTACAACACAAAATAAATGTTTAACTTCATATATGTCTTTGTTCTACAGACTTAAAGTGTTTACAATCCAAGTGTGGCGGCATGTACAAAAACACTCATTAAGATTTATAGCAAGCAAGCAGTTAATGAACATTTTTTCAGAAGAATAGGCAGTCTGGACAATTCTGGTGACATTGCAATTCTGTGTCGTCCTGGAATTGACACTTTTTATAAGAGCATTTAAATAACTTCAATAATTCTTTTAAAGCTAACCCCAAAAAGGCATATCTATAGACATAATGATTAACACAGCAGAAAAGAGATTTATTCTAATGCCATCTGTCATTTTTTACAGTAAGTTAACTAGTGTTGCTGTGATACAGTTCATAGTAATAAAAAAAAAACCAGTACATTCTTTGCTACAACCAACCTTATCCAACAATAAAAAGTGAAAATCACAGGTTACCTAGTGTTGGACCAACAGGTTCGATATAAAAAGCTAAATGTAGTTTAAAAAGAAGGAGGCTAAAGAAATTATCTATCTTTAATGCCTCAGCTGTTCTAAGAATCATGCATTGTGTAATGAGTAGAGATTAAGAAAAGAAAAAATAATGGCAGGCAAAATAAAAATAAACATTTCAGACCTTTTTATGTGTAAGTAACAAAAAAAGAATAAAGAAAACTGTTTAGAGGATAGAGATGGAATAGAGAGGAGCAAAGAGTCCCTTCATATGGTTTTGACTGCCAAGTCAAGAGGTCAGCAGTTAGCCGTTCAGCCGAGTTCCTGATGGGGCCATAAAGAGCGTTGGTCTCATCGAACCAAAGGGTTTACTGAGGTGACTAGGCTTTTATAAAGCCAGCAGATTAACATCTTAGAGCGGTGTCTCCCAGCATACAATTTTGTAAATTCCCTAATAGCTTGTAAGGCATGCCTGAAAACAGTTAAAAAAGCATCATAAATGAGCATCCAACACCATATTAAGAGAGGAAAAGAACAAAAGGCTACTTAAAGGACAGGCCAACTGTGGCACTAGGTACAAAACTCAAGTGCAAATAAATAAGGACACAGACCTAAAAGATTTAACATAAAAAGGAGTTTCAAATCAGTCTTAATAATTGTCATAAATGCAGAATTGAGGATGCCTTTGTAGGGACATTCCGACCCAGACTAAGAGAGAGTGTTTGCAAGGCTCTGGTCCACTCCCAGCCCCTTGACCTCACACCTAACCCTGAGGTCACCTCATTTCCTTGTGTCCCTTACCTACCCTCTCATAAAGATTCTGGACCCAACAGCCCGTCCTGTGAGAGATAATATGAGCAGTTCATGGCAGCTGGGTATGTCCATTTTGCTGAACTGCCACATCACAATGGCCATACAGGATATACCAGCAAATAAGAAAGACGTTTTACTTGTGGTCAGCTCAGGTTTTTATATGGGTTGTTTATATGACACAAGAGGATGGCAACATGAGTCAAAACTGTCAGTAGTATAGCTGATACATTTCTGTTACAGCCAACAAAGAGGAAAAACACAGTTAAAGCCCCAGAGCTTTATTAACATATATACTGCTCTCTGGATGTTTTTTGGTTAAAGCCTAGGAAGAGAAGGTGTACACAGAAAAGAAGCCGAACAGTTCACTGACACTAGGGCACCATAACCGCTGCACAATATTTTACCACCCCACAGCATGTTGAACAGTCAGGTAAAGGTGACTATAAGGACAGGTTGGTGTTTATGTGAGCAGTATGAGTGATATGGGCTAAATAACCCTGGAGTCTTTTACTTGACCCCAAAGTTCTTGTATATTTAAAGCCCTACAAAAAAGGATAAATGACAGTTAGGGAATGATGAGAAACCCTTACATATTTTTTTTTACAGACAAGTATGCTGTGTTTTAGGGCCAGGCAGCGTACTAGACCTTCTAGTCCTTTGTCCCCTCTGAGACCCCTGTGGTAATAAGCCAACAGGGGGGGCTGTGTTAGGCTTAAGGACAAGCCGATGGGCTCAGGACCAATAAAGGCCGTGTTAAAAGGAGCCCTTTGGGAAAGGTAGAAGGTTACTGGGTTGATCAAAAGGGTTGAGTTTGATGACTTTGACTTTAAAAGAGTAGGTTGAACTTTCAAAAAGGTCTCTTGAATATTCCTTTAAAACTGGGTTATTTTGCTATGAAGATTCAAAAGTTACTTTTTTAGTAAAATACTGATCCAATAATAAGTATGAAAAGAATGTACATATCCTGAAGTGCAAGGGAAGGTTTCAGGAATGACCACTTTCCTGCTATTACTAGAGAAATATGATGGCAAAGAGCAAACAACAACAACTAAACACAGCTCACTGTATTATGTACATTATATAAACACTTTCTTTTGTCATTAAAACAGATCATTGCTCTAAATCACCTGCCCATGCATATTGGATCAGGTGACATCAGACCATTACAGCAAAACCTTTCACAGATTAGTTACCCAAAACATTGAATATCATGCAAGTTTTAAAAGTTGTTGTGTTGATGCAAAAATAATGGCAAAGTACAAGGATATTAGTTAGTCATGAGCCAAATTGGAGCAAATGTGTCAGAGCATCTCTATAACTCAAGACAATTAGGAGCTGTTCCTGGCACATTAGGCTTGTTTTGTGGAGAACCAAGTGATATTTTGATATCTTTGTCCAGTACCAAAAATATTTATGGCATTTAGCCATATTACAATATAGTTATTAACTATTTTTGTTTACTTAATGTACCCACGGATGAAACAAAGTATATGATCTAAAAAGCATTAAAAGGAAATCTATTTTTTACAACCAAACAGTTAATTTTAATGAGTGGTTTCATAAAAACGGCAGAAGTATGTGGTACCTCAGTTAAAGCCAAACATGAGCAATGCAGGCATTTGATTGAATTTAGAATAGGAAACACATAATAGTTTCCTTTATCCAGCTTGTAGTGTACATGTAATGGAAATAATTGCCAGCAGTTTAACAGTATGAGTGTCATTAATTTGTCTGACAAATCCTTAATAGTTTTTGTATAGAGGATAATTATATAATCGACATAATGGAGATTTTTTTTTATGTCAGGTACACTAAACACGATAAAGTAGATAGGAGGTACAGCATAAGAGGAAGTGATAAAGCTGTTGAGTTTGTGACATGGCAGTCTCCTGGGGTTGAGGAGCTTGGGTTTCAATAGCACAACAGACCCATAGGACCCTTTGTGACCTAAGTAATGAATTTAACAACAGTTAAGAGTTCTAGTGTCCGAGTGCTTCTCTAGACAGAAGTATATTCGTGTTTTCTCGCCCAGACCTGAATTCTTTGGCTAATCTCAAATTGATGACTTTTTAATGTATTGTGTATAAACATTAATTGTTTATAGACATATACACATATTGTGTTGTGTTCTAAGCATTTACACTGCACAATTTCACATTGCATTCTATTGACAAAGAATGTTTTACTAAATAATGTTTTACTACTTACCATGATTAATGTTCAAAAACACTATTTATCCTAAATATTTAGAATAATTACATACAGATTGTTTAGGGAAGTGAGGGGTGTTTAACAGAATATGTGTGAGGAGGCAATTTCACCTTGGCAGATCTCGGAACAGCCTTGGCTCCACTCAGTAATGTTACAACTTCTTTGAAGTTGAACGGTTAGGGATAGTGAAAACTTCTCAGTCAGCAGGCAACCGCCTGGTATTGCATAGATGATCAAGACAGCATAGGACACAGCTACCAGTACTTACAAGGCTGCTTCTTTAAGCAGAAATCTGAGCCTGTACATTACAGCTCTGTGTTTATGCTCCTCACTTGACCTGACAGGAGCACGGCATACAAAATACCACATGTGCTGGGCTGCAGATGCTGCAAGGCGACCGATAGGCGCTAGAGACAAATGAGTTTTCATCGTGCACTTTACTACTTCTCTAAAACAGGTCATTTCAGCACACCAGGACATTTTTTCTTTATTTCTGTTATTTATTATAATGTATTTAGATATTTGTGACACTCTATAGCAAACCTGCCTAATACCACATTCAAATGTGCTATGACATATACATAAAGAACATGCAAACTCTGCAGGAAAGACCCAGGAATAGAACCCACAACCTTCTTGCTATGAGGCGAACGTGCTAACCACTACACCAGTGCCCATGCCGCCCCACATTGTAACATGTAAAATGTTTTTGTAAACATACCATGTGCTTGGTATTTCTAGTCTTCGAGATATCAATCATCTTCTATACATGCTTATTACCCAACACTGGGTCAAGGGGGTCTGCTGGAGCCTATCCCAGCACACATAGTGCGGAAGGCAGGGGTACACCCTAGACAGGCCGCCAGTCTATTGCAGGGCCACACATAGACAAACAACAACGCACACTCACATTCACTTCTATTGGCAATTTAGAGCTACTAATGCACATGTTTTCGGACTGTGGGAGAAAACCGGAGTACCCGGAATAAACCATGCACGTGCAGGGGGAACATACAAACTCAGCACAGAAAGACGACCTTCTTGCTCTGAGGCAAACGTGCTAACCACTACACCTCTGTGCCGCCCTAATAGGGCTAATAAACTGAAATAAACAAACAAACAAACCTATATGTAAGATGAACTTCACAGTATTAAATGAGAATATGATTTAATGACATGCAAGAGAAGAGTTATTCTGTAAAAAAAGGTTAAAAAGCCGTACATTGTTGAGTTACAAGCATTGTTAATTTCAGTGCTGATTCAGTTCTGTTTAAAAATGTTAAAAGACGTTACATGACACTAGCATAGAAGTAATTTAAAACTCTCATTTTATGAGAAATAAAATAATCCCATTGTCAGTTTAAAGTTGAGAGGGTCCTAGAAAAAGTTGTTCAATACCAATCTCCATGCTTCCATACTAGACCTGTTTTTTTTCATAAAGTATTAATAATTATTTCTTTTATTTTTAAATAAATTATCCATAATTTGTTAATCAGGTGACTATGTTACACTTTTTATTAAAGTAAAACATCTGCCTTTTTTATATAAAGCAAATTGAAAATAAAAACTAAGCTAACCCAAAGTTTAATTAATGAAAAAAAACCATTTTAAAATGAAGGTACCCCAAAATAAGTAAAATAAGGTTTACAAAGAAATGATTTGTTATGTAATTAAGCAGAAAAAATGTTGTTAAGGTAGTAACTGTAATTAGGACTGCAACTAACAATTAATTTGGTAATCGATTATTATGATGGGAGTGGCACAGTAGTTTAGCAGCAAGAAGGTCCCAGGTTTGATTCTGTGCAGAGTTTGCATGTTTTTCCCTGCGCTTGCATAGTTTTTCTCCCACAGTACACTACATTAGATTGTTGACTTTAAATTGCTCAAAGGAGTGAGTGTGGTTGTGACCCAAGAATAAGCATGTAATGTATAAAATTATACTTTAAAAAGGCAATACTTTAAAGCATCATTAATTTTGACATATGAAACCTTCTTAAAACTAAATAAAACTCAAAAGTTGTTGGACACTAAAACGTCTTCAAATATCTAAAACATAAATAAATAAAACAAACCAAGCACTAAGTTGTGCTAGTATATAAATCTCATGATGGTATTAGGAGATAAACATACTGGCAATACGATATTAAGGAAAAAATATGCATTGCAGCACAAATCTACTGAAAACCATGACCGTAATTTAAAAATGTTGTTACTGTTGCTGTTATTTGTTGTGTTTCAATCAGTGTGGACATCGTTTTAATTGAACACATTTCTATTTGAGTGCCATTTAATCCGTCACTATGTTGCGAGTTAGGTAATTACGCTACCTGTACCACTGCTTTCATTCATTTTACCATGAATTTAAATTTGATTTTTATTTAGTACAAAATTTAGATCCATTTTTGCCTTCTTTATTAGACTAATATTACAATGGCAGATTTTCATTCTGTGTATGTGACAATTATAGGGTACATTTAAATTCAGTGTACCTTATTATCTAGTATTTCCAGAAGTAAAGTTAAAATATTACATAAAATCTTGGTTTAAGCGTTTTACTCTTGGCTACAAATTCTTTTTAGTTGTACTACTTAAAATTGTGTTTAAATTACTAAAGTGTTTAGTTGCACTTCTTGGAATTAGTAAAGTGTATTGACTTGTAAATTGTTGTTTATTTTGTATTTCTTGATATGACAGAGTGTTGATTTTGAGGATCTGGAATCTAGGCCGCAAAGATATAAACCCTTTTACTATTCTGTGCATATAACTTACAAACCATAGCAGTGATATTTCTCGAAGTAAAAAAAAACTTTACGAGACATTTGGTAAAACTAAAAAAGATAACATGGATGCCAACAATTATGTAATAAAATAGAATATAATAAATAAAACTTTTGGGGATAGGGAATGCAATCTCACAGAGAAAAAGATGGAGGGGAAAGTGATTGTTGTTCATGAAGACCAAAGGCCAGGGCATGGAAGGATTAGAGGATCAGGGCTCCACGGCTAAACTCCATGCTGCTTTACTGTGCCAGATCAGCTTCCAAACCTAAGAGCTTTGAGCCCTGCTGTTTAAGGGCTGGTTGCGGGATGCTATCTGGAGTGCACTGAGGTTCAAGCAGCAGTCGGGGGTGGAAGCATGGAGACTTCACTCTTGCCATCACCCACTCCTTAAATGGAATCTATCTGTTATAGCCCTTGTGGAATGACCTTCACTAACCACCCATAGGAACATCACTTTCCAACATGCGTCAAACAGAGAAAGACACAAAGGGTGACAGTAAGAGTAGCAAGCATCACATTTTTTTCTTAGAACCAGTCGGGCTTGGATGTGTTTGTGTATTGAACTGCCATAAATGATATATTTAAAAGTAGTCTGAACAACAAAATATAAATCATAATTTCAAATTTGTCTAATATAAACATTTCCCCAAGATACAACCAATAAAAAAAATGTCTAAGCTAGAATAAATGTGAAAGACAAAAAGGTATATAGTATTCTGTGATTGTTGTATATTTGTTTCTGAATTATTAACGTGTTTTCAAAAACTAGTTTTGTTTGTATTACTGAACTGAAATTTGAACAAAAAAATTTTTTTTTTGGAATAATTAAGTAATAAAGTTTATTTAACTTGTATGTTTTTTGAACATAAATTCTATACAAATAGGCAAGATTGCTATATTACTTGAGATTTATTTGTTGTCAAAGGTGAACAAGCTGGCTATTTGTTGATTTTCAAGCCTAAATGCTTCGATTTTAAGTATACCCACCATTTCAATAGTGAATTCAATGCTCCAGTAGAGAAGTTGCCTATTTCGATGCTAACTGTGAATAGACACACCTGAGGAGAATTCCTTAAATGTGGTAAAAGGCGCCAATTCTCACGTTGACGGTTGGTGTAGCTGCCAACCACAATGTTGTTAAAGTGAACCAAAATGTTTTGACATTCACAGCAGGTTATTTTCTGTCAACACATGTCTTAAAGCAGATTATTTT
Source organism: Sisor rabdophorus (assembly GCA_026260075.1). NCBI lineage: Eukaryota > Metazoa > Chordata > Actinopteri > Siluriformes > Sisoridae > Sisor > Sisor rabdophorus. The sequence goes on along the minus strand of JAOTQW010000002.1, from coordinate 5,681,726 downwards.
GGACATTCGTGGAATCAAGCACAACAGCACCACCAGTGGCTGTAAATAATACACAAATACACAGAACGGTATACAACGATCTTAAAGCAAACCGACGTTATAAGCTAAGCTTAATCACATTGACCTATCAGAGAAGGAGTCACATGAGATGATTTCACAGGCTAAACCACCTCTAAATCACAATGCTGTCGAAGGAACTAAGTCATGGATGTGATAATGGTGAAATGGATTATTTACATAAAGTCCTATTTTCCTTAAAATCTATTTAAGCAAATAAAATTTGATGAATTGTCTAATCTAAGCACAATTTACACAACTATAATGTTTTTCGGTTTAAAAGAAAGTAAAGAAAGTATGCAAGTTTTTTTAGAGATCTAAAAAGAATGAAAAAATGATAAATTCCTAATTATCACTAATAATAATGATGTCCCTGTCACAGTATTAATATTACTCAGTCAATTACACTGTGTGATTGTTCAAATCTACATTTTATTGTTTGGAAACTTGCACACTTGTGGTATTAGGGAGAGGCAGAAAAGAAAGGGCTTTGAATTTGAATGTCGTTCTTTCACAGGCAAACCTTTGAAATTGCTTTGAGTCTTCAGTGTGTTTTGGACATGAAAATAAGCAACTAGGAGGATCAACAACTACAAGTAGTCCTGTAGTTAAACAGTTCTATCATCTCCCAACAGATTTAGTCCCACGCAATGTGATTATGAGAAGTCAATTGGTGTAGAATCTCTAAATTTCTCTAATATTTTTTTTGTGTGTCAATAGGACACAATCAAACCTTTTTAAGTTCAAAAAGGTTGTAGGCCAGGGTCAGAATCTTTGTTGTATCATTGAGCATTGACATGAGGATTTGATATGGTTGATACCTAGTGGTTGATTTTACTAACCACTTTTTCTTTTTTTATTTAAACATATTAATTGTAATTCGATATAATGGGTTGTCAAATGCTGTTCAGACGTTTATTTGCCTAACCAAGGATTCTGTGGATGTGGGCTCAAGGAGTAAACAAGCCATCTTGATCTACTTTTTTGTAAGGTTATTTATTGTTGAGCTTAATTCTGTTTTAGTACTAGAACTGAGATGTCTGACACTTTAAAGTATATTGTACCACTAATCTATATAATAAAAGTGAAATGGCTACTTTTTAGTAAAAATGTTCTCCATTGTTTCATTTCTATAACATCATTATTATACATGTATCCAACATACAGTAGCAACGATCTGGATATAATGCTTTATTTGGTCAGACTTTTCAAATCAATGGCATATTACAGCAGACAAAGTTCATTCTGATCAGCTTTATTCATGGTTAAGGCAAAAGTATGTAAGCCGAAGAAGTGGGAGCGAAGTGAGGACTGAAGCTGCGTTATTTTCCTTTCGACTTTTAAGGTTTTTTCAAAGTAAGACTGTTGTGGTTTTTTGTCACTTCAAGCACGCTTCTTTAATGCTACATTCCAAGCTTAGGTTAACGGCATCTAATGGAACTACATAGATTTGAATTCATATGTTCTTAAACAGTTAAAAACGACCATCCTTAAATACTATCTATTTATAAGAAAATATTTACAGTGGAGTGTTTATAAGGCACTAATTCTTCCAAGGAGAAAACAGATGATAAATAAGTTAGGAGAGAGTGTGGAGTGATCAAAAAATGGGGTAATGAAAATGCAGTTGAGTGATGGATAACATTCCTATAATTTTTTTACCGCTGTACACTCACATACTCTGCTGTGAGGACAGTTAATACTAGGGTCTCTATACAAAAAATCAGTTAGGCCACCGGCACTACTGTGGGTGACTGCTTTTAAGAATTCTATACCCTCCTGATCAATAGGAATGTTTTTATATTATATTTGATGGTACTATACAACTTGTATATATCATGATAGCAGACTTAGAACAACAAAACAAAAAGAGAAAATGATTTTTAACAGTAACTCACTTATGCTGGAACTGCCTAAAGAACAGAAGAGATATTGGCTCAAGCTACAATTGCTCATTACAAAGGTGAAAGTTAGCAAAACAATACTCAGAGGTGATTTAGTCTATGGGATGATCCAAGGCTGTGTTTGGGGTGGAGTAAAATTGTGTAACCCGAGCTCAACATAAAGAATAATTTGAACTTCTTCCTGGTCTCTAATGAGAGCGGCAGTGAAGCCGGTAGGCTGATCAGAGTCAGATGGGATGCCCCGAGCACACTGCCCCCCACCGAAAGTGCCGCCCGACACCCTCTGTTACCTCCAAGTGAGCTGAGACCAGCCCATGAACCATATAACTAGGTGGTTTCCAGGTTAATGAAAAGCTGTAACTCCAATTCTACTGTCTTCCTAGAAAGTTTAGTATATACAAACACAGCATAACCCAAAGCAATAACCCCTCCCTTAAAAAACAAAAAAACAATGCTTTTACTACACTGATCACCTGTAGAAAGTGTGACTTCTATTTTACACACTAATTCTGATTTATCAGTGAGTGGCTTTAGGCAATTGTGAGTATACCCACCCCCCTCCTTCTCCCTGGTGCCAGTGACCTTATTTGCACAGAGAAAATATGAATTTTGTAGAGCTTAGATTTTGTCAGAGTCCCCTTCTAAAAACCCTTTGATTTCACCAAAGCAGCTTTTAGAATAGAGGGAAAAAATCCACTCCAGTTGGCATTCAATTTGGAGCAGTTAACATTAAAGAGGTAGCCAGGTACTAATAAGAGACATTCCTGCAACTAGTGTCAGAAAGGAGGTGTGTTGGGTACAACTCTTTCAAAGCATGGAGTGCTAATAGATTTCAGCTCTGCTTACCCTCCCAATTATACTGCAAGCATTTTTTGGGGAAAAAAGTTAGTGAAATGAAAAAAGCTACAAAGCAGATAACAACCGCTGTAAAAATATAAGGAGATTCTTAAAAAAAGTACAATTTGATTATTCTTTAAAAATCTGACAGCCCAAAAACATAAACTGCCAGACAAATCACATATATATGAATAAAATCTGCTGCACGTATTTCATTTTCATATATGGTTTGAATAGATAAAGCAGACATGCTTTAATGGGGCTTTTCCCACTTTTAAGGAGGAGCACTACAAAGAAAATAGAGTGTGCACTTTTAACCCTGACCCCGCATGAAGAAAGAGAGGCCTAAGCATGGCAAGACCTTTAACTAGGGCCTTTAAATCACCCTACAGGATTCTGGAGTATCACATATCAATTTGTATGTTCATTTTTTCTTGTTGTTCTTCAACAATACAACCCAAAACACTACATTTATAAAATGCAAAATGACAAAAGTTGAAGTGAATAGATCTGCTTATACGCATGTGTGCACGAATATACACATATGTGTGTGTGTGTGTGTGCGGGCGTATAAGCATGTTAGCAGGAGAGCCAGGGTCTTGGCAGGGCACAAAGAGGCCATAAAGGTTTAGGAGTGGCCCACGACCTGTTTACTACCCACTGAGTAGCTTTGGTGTGAGGGCCTCAATCACCCTCTGCCCTCAGTTTCCAATCCCTCTCATGTAATACAGGGGAGGAAAATTAATTCAAGAGTCAACATTCACCCTGGCCCAATCAAGACCCCTTTTATGTTTCTTTCAGTTTTACAACCCATATACCTAGAATAATGAAGAGATTTTTAAAGAAATAACGAGGTATAAATGGAAGTGATTTAAGAACATTTAAAAAGTAATGAATATGTTTTGGTTATGAGAAAATAATGCATTTCATTATCATCAAAATGATTTAGCCTCTTGGCTTTAGTGGCAGGCCTTTCAAGCCAGTCAAGACATTTGAAAAACAAAAAAGATAAATAAAAATGCTTTTTAAACATTTAAAATATATAGGCTAGGCTACATTGAAGAGTATGAACTATTTTGGGGAAAAAATTACTCAATTACTCAAAAATTACCTGGTTTTCACTACATCCAGAGGGTGCATCAGACATATCTCCACCAGACCTGCAGAGAACATAAACAAGTAGAGTAAGTACTTTTTACATTTCAACTCTCAAGCTACATTTCTAAAACACACCTACAGGGATGTCAGAAGAAACTTTATGCCATAAAAAATTAATATTATCTCTAATCTGCAAATATGTAACCTTATAAAAATTGGGGGTAACCAAGATCTATACAGTTAAACAAAAAAATCAGAGTTCTGTAAACTATATGTCCATGTGTTGAGTGTACGTGTGTTTGCCTGCCATGATTTAACAGAGGGGGATACCTTCAAAATGCACTAGTTCAGCAACCACACATCTGACAAGAACCATGTGGTCAGGCCTTTAGCACAGCATATTAAAATGAGACAAATGATCTAAAATAGTTGCTTTCCTAGTTGCTAGACATGATAATGTATTTATGATAATGTATTAATTTCTACGGTGTGATTGTGTCTGTATGTAATAATAAACAAAAATAAATAAAGCAAACAAGACCAACGTACAAAACACTAAGTCAGCTTTCACTTTCAACTCAATTTTTACATCCTTACTTTATGTCTGTAAGTAACTGTCCATCTAGACTTTACTGTTCATCATCACATTAAAATATTAGTCACAACACAGTGCTGTGAACACAAAAACCTTTTATTGTTATATTTTTATTTCTTTATCTTCTATAACCGCTTATTCACTAATTCAGGATTTCAGATCTCTTAAGGGCAAAATGCGAGAGGTAAAGCCTGGGCACGTCTCCAGTCCATCATAGAGCCACACACATATTCACACTAACTCCTATAGAAAATTTAGAATCACTAATCAATGTAACGTTTATGTTTTTAGATTGTGGGAAGAAACTAGAGTACACGGAGTAAAGCCACATGAGCACAGGAAAAACGTACAAGCTCTACAGAATTCCTGTCTGGAAATCAGACCTGGGCCTTCTTTCTGTAAGGCAACATTGCTAACCACTAAGCCACCATGCTGCAATGTAATATTTTTGAAATATTCACCTCACAGCAACAAAGTGGTGGGTTAGATTTGCAGGTCTTTCTGTGAGGAGTTTACATGTTCTACATGTGGGTTTTCTCCGGGTACTCCTGTTTTCCTCCCACAGTCCAAAAACATGTACATTAAGTTGATTAGTGATTCTAAATTACCCACAGGAGTGAGTGTAAGTGCTTGGGGTTGTTTGTCTATTTGTGTGGCCCTGTGATGGACTGGCGGACCTGCCTCTCGCTCTATGTGCGCTGGGATAGAGACCCCAGAGTTAGGGAATAAGTGCGTAAGAAGATGAATAAATAAATGAATGTTGAATTGAATGATGTTGAAATGCACATCGAAAATAAAATAAACATCATTAGAATAAAAATGGACACTTGGGCTGTATCACTCACACCTGTAGACTAGTCCAACTGTGGTTAGAATCACTAGCAGTACGTGATAGCTGCAATCAGAGGAAAGTCACTGTCATAGTTTTTATTAACTTTCTGAAAAAATGCTAGACTTGCAGATGAGACAAACACTTTTTGAATATAACATTACGAAAAAATAACTAAAAATGTCAACCACCCATTTGGCATGAAAACCCTGTTGCCCAGACTGGCCACCGTCTATGTCAAGTGACAATTTTCATAGTAAGGATGGATGATAGGCTGATAGGCTTTTTTTTTTGATGACGCATTTCACCAACGCTACCTTTGAGATCGCCCAGTAGATTGCAATCAACGTATGAGTCAATGTGGGAGTAGGAGCAAGTAGGAGCTTTCTATAGATAAATACATTCATTCTTTCATAGATAAACTAACACAAAATTGGTAAAAAAGCTCTCTAAAATCTCTATCTCTCCAAACTATATATACAAATGTATATTTACTATATATACTGTATACAAACTATACAAAATTATACTATACAAATACATACGTTTTTATAAATTAATTAATAAGGCATAAGCTTGGAATTATCATAAAAATAAAACTGTGATTTAATCCATGATTTAATCATAATGGATGCAGGTGGCAATGTTTATTTACTTCAGGGTATTCAAAAATTGGATAGTTAAAATAGAATGCAAATCTTAATATTATTGAAAAATTTGTCAAGACCTGTTTATTGGTAAGTCACCCTGATGGGATTTGAATAGCTATATGCTTGTCTGCTTGTTTTTTTCTTCATGGAAGGTCTGAATGGTCTAGTAAAGCAAGGCTGCATTAATGAAATAAATTTAGCCTCTCAGCAGGTAATTTCTGAATTGCTTACACACCAGATGGTCACATTACTATCACATTCATATGTGTTTGTAAACAACATATTCAAGATTTAGTCTCACCCTTACACTTCATAAAATGCTTTTTACTAACTAGTGCAGTATGGCTATGTGCATTTTTGCAGTTGTACAACCGTTTTAATAAGTTTAGGTACGAATTTCAGATGAGTAGGTCTTGGTGAATTCAGTGTTCCAGTTCATTCTTTGTGCATGACAATCAGGTTTCTCCACACCAAACATAAAACCATATCTTCATAGAGCTCAGGGGCTTTCGGTTCCGGGGCATTGTCATGCTGAAACACAGGACCTGTTATCTTAAGTGAAGGAATAATGTGAAACATTTTTGACACCTGTGTACTTTGGAACAGCAGTTTAAGGAGTAAATACCTATGTGGGTGTTATGATAAGGTGTCCACATAGCTTTTGGCCCTGTATTTATACATTGTTAGGACAGTGGTGAAGATATTGGACTTTTAATTGAACGACCGAGGTTTGATTCCCAGTACCAACAAGCTGCCACTGCTGGGCCCCTGAGGAAGGTCCATAACGACGATTTAATCAGTTGTATAAAATAGATAAATGTAAGCCACTCTGAATAAGGGCGTCTGCCAAATGCCGTAATTATATATTTACAGACTATAATCATTTCTAAAAAAAACCCAAAAAAAACCCCTGCTGCCCCTAAGTATATATTATACATATACTATTTTATATCTTAATATATTGTGGTATTTGTGCAATCTTGCGATAAACAACACTTAATACAAACTAGAGACCAAACAACATTAACACAGACCAATTTACTGTTTTTCTGTTCAGCTCTTTTTAGCTATTTTCTGGATGGATTGCCACATCAGCATTCCAGCGCATCAGGATAAAAGTGGTGACAGAACACAGATTGTGCTTTTTGACTTCATAAATAATGCTGATTTCACACTGTGAAAGGCTACTCCAGCCCTGTGTTTACAGCAGCTACCAGACAGATCAAGTTCCACTAAATGAAAATGCAACAATGGTTGAAACTCAATCTGAGTCAGCTTCTTGCTATGTAAATAGGCATGGACCCGTTTCAATGCCTGTTTTGCACTAAACACCTCATGACAGTGAGGAACTGGAAAAGGGTTTTTCTCTCTCTCTCACACTATGTCTCTTTTCGCATGAAAGTTGCTCACAGCTTGGCTAACTAGCGGCACAGTAATGAAAGGTAGGACTGTTTAAACATTGAAGGAAGATAAGTGAGATCTCTTGTGTAAAGAGGTTAGGATTATAGAGCACAGGAACTCTTTCTCAGTTTAGCCTCTAGACTTCTCATTGCCACACTGCTTTTCACTTTAATGACTTCTCTCACAGATTTTGCTGTGTGTGTACACAGCTGTTCAGCAATATGGCCTGTATTCTAATTTGCTCTATTAAATATATTGTCCATAAACAAGACACTGTCTCCTTTGGGATTTCCAAGGAAGGTAATTATGAAGAGAAATACCAGAGTGAAAAAACGTCTCACTGTTGTTTCTTAATTAATATCAGCCCATTCTCATAGTTATTAAAGCTCAGAGAAAATCCTAGAATTAATAGCACACAAAAGTTTGCTTTTAAATGCTCTCAAACAAAGGTTGCACAAACAGCAAAGTAAAAGAAATATAGCTAATTTATGTCCAAGTAAACAGCATCACAGAAAGAACTATGATTAATGAGTTGTGGTCTAAAAAGAAATAATTATAGTGGAGACGTGCTAGTGCAGTGGTTAAGAGCAATGTTGGTGTGCTACTTTAAAGATGAAGTTTGATTTCCAGTACCACCAAACTGCCACCAAAAAGTCACTCTGGATAAGGGGGCATCTGACAAATGCTGTCATATAATAGTGGTCCAAAAATGACTCATTACTTGGAAGGAGAAGAAAAGGGGAAGTAAAAGAGTTGAAGCCTGGGTAAATCGTCAGAGGTGTTGGATGATCATGGTTTTTACTGACTCAATAAAAAGGTAAACAGCAAAAAAGAAAAAGAATAAACAAAATACTATATGTAATTACTGCAACTGTTTCATGCAACAGACCACTAATCATCAATTATTGGTTATTAATAAAACACTTCAGAGGTAAAATATAATTGAGCTTACAGAGGCTTCTAAACCCAAGACAGTTTCTGTGGTGGCTAATGTCATTCCAGTGAACACCTACTATAAATAAATGGCCTGGTTTAATTTAACCTATACTTTAATATATATCCCAATTTGGACAGTGACTAGCTCAGTAAGCAAGCACATGGGCATGTAAACGTGCTGCCGGAGTCGTTCAGCCCTGTATGCGAGGGCCTAACATAGGCGGTAGATCAAAGGTAAGTACCAGCACGAGGCCACGACAGCCTGTCAGTCATTTGACTCTAATGAACTCCATCTTAGGGGAAAGTCTCCCCACTTAAGCACCAAGACAAGAGTTATCGTCTTCCACAGAAAAGGGGAAACGCACAAACAAGGTGAAAAGAGCCAGGGATAAACTATGGCCATTTTTAGTGTGCTCCATATGGATGGATTTAAGGCTGCAGCAAAGAGGTGGAGGGGGAGACAGATAGACCAAAAGAGGTATGGAGACATTTCCTCCACATGATCACTACAAGAACAAATAAATTGCTAGGAGTGAACTAAAGCTGTGTTGAATTTACTGTTGCTTGGAACATCAATAGCTCTGAATATTCACAAATACAAGTTGTAAGAATGGCATGTTTTGCTCAACTCTTTACATGTTAGCTTAAAGTTGAGTAACATTTCGACCATCAAAATGCTAGAATTCTAAAATAAATCCACATAGTTAAAATGGTGCAATAAGACTACATTGTTTTACATGCTCCCAGAATTACTGTTTAAAATTTGTGGTCAACCATGTTTATCATAAATGCACTATAAATACACAAAGGATACACTAAATGGACAAAAGCATTAATAACCACGTGTGTACATTGAATATCCTATTTGTCTTCTATAATAAACACTATACTTATAAAAAATCTCTCCAAAACATTACAAACTGTAGCTCTGGACATTTTTTAATTTATCTACAATACCATTAATAGGATCAGGCACCAACTTTCATCGATGAGGTCTGGGGTGCATTTGGTGTTTCAATTTGTCCTGTAGATGTTTGGTGGGGTTCAGTTCAGGGCTCTGGGCAAAACACTTTTTTTTACATTAACCATAACACACCATGACTGCATGTATCATAGAAGCTATGTGCATAGGGGCATTGTCATGCTAGAACACTGTTTGAGCCTCATAATACCAGTGATGAAAAAGGTAATCTATTAACTTTTCAAAACATTTTCAAAAACTGTGTGCTTCCAACATTGTGGTGAATGTTTAAGGACACATATTTGGAAGGTGTCCACAAACGTTTGGCTGTATAGTGTTTTACTTTGCTAACAAATCTCAGGATTGCGTCAAGAAATTTCTTGGGCTGTCAGCACAGTGTTTATCAGCAATTCCTTAAAGACTTCAGAGAGAACATAACAAAAATTTATTGCCTACAAAACGGAAATTATGTTGTCTTATTTGAGTGAAAAATAGATTGCATACCTCTTTCCAATACCCTGCAGCTACTTCTCAGGAGAAATATGTTGTGTATTTATGAACTGCAGTTTGCAGCCTGCCATCTGGTTGCTGTTTCAAGCTTAGTTCTGCACTGCTAAATACAATATTATTGGGTATTATTGTCGTCTTTTGTCTCTGAACCACAATAGCACTGATAGGTCCTGTCATGTGCAGCTACTGCAGCTTATACACAATCATCAAGTCTCTATAAACTATATTGCCAAATGTTTGTGGACACATGAGATTTCAAACATCTTATTTCAGATTTATCGCTATTTTGCTATTTGATGAAGCTCCACTCTTTTAGTAAAACTTTCAATTACAATGTAAAGCTTGAATGTGAGATATCTTTTTAATTAGCTACAACAAGTATTATTGAGATCAGACATTAATGTCAGATAACGAGGTCTGGGTGCAGTCGGCATTCCATTAGGGCTTTGTGCTGAACACTAGTGTTTTTTTTTCACTCTAATAACAACACACCATGTGATAATGGAGCTTAGGGACTTTGTGCTAAGGGTCACTGTCATGCTGAAACAGTGCTGGAGTCTCATAGTACCAGTGAAGGAATATTGTAATGCTGCAACATACAAAAACATTCTAGACATCTCCCTGCCTCCATATTTGTGGCAACAATTTGGATGGGAACCACCTTTGGCAATATAGTGAGGCTGGTAGGATTTAACCTAGGTTTAAATAAAAAAATATATATTTAAATTATTGAGCACAGCAAATAGCTAACAATATTTTTATTTATAACAATATTTTAATGTTAAACAGATCATCGCAATGGTGCCTTACATAGGCTAAATTGTTAACAAAGAACACAAATGGCTGGATATACAGAAATATAGCGCCGATATTCCCCATGTGTCATAGCACATACCTAGTGATGCAGGTCAAAAAAGGAAATGCACTTTGAGAAACTTTTTTGGGAGATAAACCCAGCTTTATCTGGCTTATACCTAGTGTTTGGAACCGGCTAGTGGGGAGATTACAGTGAGGTGTGTGCAGAGCTTTCTTTGTGCACTGAAAGACCTGTTGAAATATGTTGACTATTTTACAGCTTAGAAGAAATAATATTGTGAGCGCTCTGCCACAACGGATGCGGAAGTGTCATTGATTATTAGAGGAGTAGTCCCATTTAAGTGGGGGTAGCAGAATGATTTCAACTATGGCAGCATAACAGCATGTGCTGATCTGGTCATAGACACACAAACATACACACACTGTTGATGTGTCATGAGACAACACCATCATTAATCACTAGAATAAATCCGAGGGAGGAGTTAGGACTGTCAAGGCACATTTGTTTGATCAACTGGTCGTTCGCAAAGGTTGGTAGATCACATGGCACAAAAAAATGGCATAAAAAATCGATCCTTACTATGAAATTTGTCACTGGACATACAGGGTGGCCAATCTGACATCTGACCTATTCTGACACATAAAGTGGGCATACAGGTAAAACTGCATCAAGTGCCGAGTTGCCCGGTTAGCCTCCAGTTTATAAAAAAAAAACAAAAAAAACTGTTTCCATGCAGAATGGGAGGATTACCATATTTTTTTTGTAATGTCATATATAAATTGCGTTTGCAATTCTACCATTGCTATTCTGAAAAAAGGAAATGTGGAGCAGCATTTTCAGGCTTTTCTCCAATTGCAGCTATTGCGGACTGCTAGTGTTTCTAACTGCAATTGGACTGGCCTACAGACGTGAGTGACACAGCCCAGGAGTGCATTTTTATTCTGATAGTGTTTACCGATATGATTGCAAAAGATGATAGATCATTTTGTACGTAGATCATTTTGACTTTCATTTTAAAAGTAGCTTACATGCTAAAAAAGCACCTCTGGTTTAGAACATGACACCAAATACGTAATAAAAAACATGGACTAATAAGAAAAAATTATAAAAGTGTCTGAATGCAGCCCAATGCTAAACATAGAAATTCATGCTAAACACCTGGGACACAAGAGCAACTTTCTCCAACAGAATTTTGTGTCTGCGGACTAAATCACCACATATACATGAAAATAAAGGACAATAATCACAATGTAATCAAATAGTCGCTGCAAGGAAATAACTTCCAGAAGGCAGTCAAATTTTTCTAAAACAGGATTCCTTATTTTGTGACAAAAAAGGCTCATAAACCACCACAACAAGATTACTATCAGCAGTTGGTTTTTGCTTATGCAAGGAGCAGGCTCTTACTCCCACGCATTATCACATAAAGACAGGAGCATCGTGACGATCATAGTTTGCACAATGTGTACAGGTGCCATCAATCATACAGGGACAAAGACTGATGTAAATTTCCAGCAAGACCAAAAAGGAAAGGTTAAAGACAGGAAACGAGAAGCTGTGTAATATTTTGATGACAGTAAAGGCACATAGTCGACATGCTTTTGTGGGTCTAGTTTAGAGAAAGTGCTACAATTGGTATCACAGTTACTAGAACTGCAATTGCAATAAGTCATTAGGCTCTTTAGGGGTTATTTATAGGAGATTTATTAAATTAAACCAAGAATACAGATGATCGCGTGTTCTGAAAAAAAAAGATTTATATATCTGTAATTATGGTATGTCACACTTGTAGTTGTTTCGCTTGATTTATTTGGTCCGGATCAAAAAGGAAAATTATACATTTGGTCCCGAACCACTTAGCGTTCACACTTGAATTTTTAACAGCAATCCTAAAAATATGGTGATACATTTACGTAGTTGCTTCTTTGATGTATATTTTGTGACAGAATTTACCATGTAAAATGATTCAGGAGTTAACATGGATAGGCACCCTTATTGTGTGCACCTATAGACAGTTTTACTTTAACCAGCTAGAACAAGAAAAAAAGCAATCAGAATGATTTCTTTGGAAATGTAGATCTAGTGATCAACATATTGTTATTCTTGAGCAGAACCTTTTCAATCAAAGTATTAAAATCAGAATTGAATTTGCTGACATTAAATCCTGTATTTAACTCAATTTGATATATTTTGTCTGTGATGTGTTGATAAATCCTTTGAACCGAACCAGAGTTTGTTTGAAAGCTGATTGTGACCCCTAAAAACTTGTTTGTGCTGTGTTCACATATTTATTTGTGAGTTCAAGCACTAAAATGAACCACATTAATCAAGAAATCACATTAAAGTACATTTTAAAGAAACCAAATATGAAAATGCAAGCACAACCTATTAAATTTGTCAACAAGTGTTAATATCTCTATGCTGCTCATCGCACCTTCATTTTCTGAATAACACTTTATAATAATAATATAATTATAATAATAATATAATTATAATAATATCAATTTTACAATTTTAATCGCTATCTAGAGTAATTCGTTAGATCTTTTTCTAATAGAGATATAGTGTTCGATTGTGGTTAGCTGCTACTGCAACCCATAAATCTGGCTGAATTCTGGATAAACCAGTAGCTGTTTGTGCAAACCATCATCATCCTTAACGTCTCCTTGCTTTATTTTTCTTTAAATATTTCTTCTTAAAACATTTCAGTGTAGGAATGCTAAACAAAGAGGCAATGCTCCATTTGTCATTCTGTTTAACAATGTGAATCTGATTAGCCATAAGGAGTGTCAAGAATGACATCTGCATTAGGTTTCTTCACTGCCAGACAAAAAAAAAACTTTACAAAACAAAACATCATTAAGCAATGAGGTGACGAGTGATCTGTGTTACTGAAAATCGCTAAAAAACATGTCAGAACCACATAAGACCTTTGGGAAACTTTTAGTGAACTTAACAGAACATTCACTTCTTTGGAATTTTATAGGATTTACCACCAGAAGTTAAATAAGGTCTCAAGCTCTTAATATGTACTACCAAAACTGGGTGGAGACGTCCTGAAACTGTCACTTCAATTATTACAGGACTGGTTACTGTAACTTGTAAAATAAATATTTGACCGAGCTATAGTCTATTTGAGAGCAACATACTGAATATACATGCATGCACAGGCAAGACATATTATTATTTAAAAAACATTAGGATTGCCAAGACTTTTTTTTTCACAGAACACATTCAAAATAAATATTTATTAATCGAATATCTACTACATCTATTTAGCTACAATTAGTAGATGAATAAAAGCAGTGCCAAAACTACTTTCTGATGGGGATTAAGGATTCTAGCTAATTGTCAAACTAAGGAAGTATATCTAAAAGGTCTATAAAGCATAGATATATAAAGTATAGTAAATCCAAACAAACAAGTAATAAAATAGTCAGACAGAAAACATGAAGAAATGAAGCAAAGATCAGAAAACCAGGTAGACATGAACATGAACATAAACTTGAAATAATTGCCTGTTAAGGTTGACTAGCAAACAATACTTTGCACTGTCCGAACAGAGATACTAGCTTATAAAGCTAGCAACAGGAAGTGCTAGTGGTGCTAGTACTTAGGTGAGGTATTGTAAGAGTATTTTTTAAAGAGTCTAAGGAATCCCTCAGGATAGATGGATGGATGGATGGATGGATAGATAAATGGATGGATAGATGGATAGATAGTGTAATCACTCTGAATTCTTTTGTATGTCTATATGTCATTTATTCTACCTGTTATCATACCATATGTAAGTTTGTACTTGCTTAAATTAGGTAAATATTTAGGTAGTACGTGATGTCAGACAACACCGTTAATGTTGGTGTGTCTGACTGTGCATTTGCTTGTGTGTGAACCTCATTACTAATCTGTCTATGGATGAGAGATCCCACTTGGAAAGAGTAATACAATTGATTACTTGTTACTGAAAAAAGTAAACCACTCTTTATTTATAAGGCCATTATTCCATTTACTTGTAAGAAACTTAAGCAACTTGAGTTGGTGTCTTTTTGTGATAAACTGATATCATAAACATGGAATTTTAGCAATCACTGGTTTTGTGTGACTAATAAACATTTTATCAATTTTTATACTACTGATAAATAAAAGTAAATAAAGGAAGTGCAACTACAATTGAAAACAAAACAAATGTTCAGCAAACGTCATAGTCATAATTAAATGTCTGAGCCTAAGCAGATGATTCTTGACACAGGATGCAAATGCATTGGCAGGGCCAACCACACAGAAGCGGATGAGTGAGAGAGCAGAAAGGCTGGGGATTATAAAATGCAAATCCTGGTGTAACTGATATTGACACAGATCTGGCCTTTCTCTGCTGAATCCTCATTCATTCTCTGGAAAACTTCTAACCAAATGAAGTCTTAGCACCTGTTGCAGTGTCACTCCTTTCTTTAATTATTTGGATAAATACATTGGTGGCCTTTTCGGTGTTGTGTGTATGTAAGTATGTTTGTATTTGGAGGGGGGGGGGTAAGGAAGTGTTTGCCCCTTAACAACTGGTGTATTGGGTGCTTATTAAATGATCTCATCTTTCACAGGGCATAAATAATTTTTTTTAAATCCCTAAAAAGTATTGTCATAACAATAATTGTTTGTTAACATAAACTAAAATCCTACGACTCATGGTATCAAAGGGGGTGTTTGGTGCTAGGGCAAAGCTAATAAAAAGGGATATCAAAATGTGAGTTAACTTTTAAGGATCTTTTTATGGCTTCATGGTTAAATGGGTTAAATTTTTCACTCTTACAGATAAGTCTAATTAATGTAACGCAGATAGTAATTGTTTTTATGGTTGCAGATGATAACAAAAATGATTTCCACAAAAATGTCTATTGTTTTGTTTGATCAGTTTAAACTTATCTAACTTGTCAGAGACCCCAGAATCAGGTTGCATTAATAAACACGATTGGTATGAGAGGCTTATTGTTTGTGTTTGGTGTTTAAGCAGCCCTGTACAAACTGTACCTAAACTGCCAATATTTTAACGGCTAGATTAGTACGCACTTCTACTGTGTTCATGTATATGTGTATAATGTATGCATGCAATGTTCAGCTTTTAAGGGTTTGTGTGTGTGTGTGTGTGTGTGTGTGTGTGTGTGTGTGTGTGTGTGTGTGCA
>JAOTQW010000002.1:5623852-5643378 GCA_026260075.1 Sisor rabdophorus | reverse complement strand
CCGTGACCCCGGATTCGGGAATAAGCGGGTAAAGAAGATGAAATGAAATGAAATACTTGACCACCTGCTAATAGGGATTTGTTCCTTTAGGCACTTGCTCACCTTTTAAATGCAGAGTTTCTGCTAGAACTTATTCTAACTACGTCATATACCTAAAATGGTTCCTGTCTCTATTACTTTTACATTGAAGTTGTAATTTATGTGATTTTGCACTCACTTTTAGGAAGCCATCAACAAAATCAAACTGTAGTGTGGGGAAGTGGTAGCTCAGTGGTTCAACACAAAGATTGTGGTTTCGATTTCCAGCACTATCAAGCTACCACTGATGGGCCCCTGAATAAGGCCCTTAATCATCAATTGCTCATTTTTAAAAATGTAAGTCGCTCTGAATAAAGGCAAATCACTGAGGTATTTTTTTTAATTGCATTAGCATTAGAGCACTTCGACATCTGACATTAGTGAACGCATGTGCGCCAAAATATTTCAACTAGGACAATCAATTTGTCTGGAAGGTGGACATTTTTATAAACCCATTGACATTTTTAGCAGAAAAATGCTAAATCAATGCTATGTGTGACAAAAACAAAAAAGCAGCAGGACCCAAAATGTACATTCAGAGAATACCAAAAAGAAGGATTTTTCTTCTTTTTTCGGAAATGTTAGTGTGTATGTGTGTGTCCTGTGTGAGCCACACATTAGCCATACTTCTATAGTGTATACGTGGATAATGACTAACTCTTACATTGCTGCTCAGATTGGCACAGAAGAGGTTCCATAGCTGGCTCTCCATGTGCTCTGCTCCCGCTCTCAAAACATGGTGGGTCCAAAGAGCAAACATCAGCTGGAAGACCACCAGGGTGACTTGCTTGCCTTGTATTTGTTTAAACTTTCACGGCTGGGCTCAGCTACTCTGCCTCACCTTTTGCTTTTTGCCTAGTTTGCACAGACAGCAGGCAGCGGAAGTGTCTTTGTCTAGCTGACCCTGTTGATGGCATTGCCCTCTGGCCTTTGGTCGTGTCGGGGGTCCTGACCCTTCCAACTCTTCCCACCAGGCCTGACCGGCTCTGGGCCATTTGCACAGGCCCTACCCAGAGAGGAAGTAAGTCATCTACGTTTACCCCTACTAACAGACCGAGGCTCTTGTACAGCAGGTTGGAAAAAAAATGAGCCAGAGAGATGGATGAGCTCTCAGGGTGGCCTATGCATCTGGAGGCAGAATACTGAGGCACTGATGAGCGTGAGCCAATGAAGCATTAGGCAGTGTGTTGTTTTATCTTTCCTTGCAATTCCCCTGCTGGCCATTAATGCCGGGCCATAAATGGACAGCGCTCAAAACATATTTGGGTTGTGATGTCATGAGCATGTTTTATAGTGCTTGCAGTCAAAACACAACCCAGTATCCATATGTGTGAGGTAAGAGTCCCCCTCTCTCACTTCACTCACACCTATGCTCACTCTCTCCTTTTTTCTGCAGCTCACAAGCTGCTGCTGAAAAGAATAGGCATAAGATGAGGCAGGCTGTCTGGACTCAGGATGGAAAACTGGAGCATAGTTTATGATCTGTGCTCCCTATCTTCCAGTAAAATTCACACCAGAGCTTTTTCCAGTGAAGCAGCATCACCATGCGCCCAGCCAATGATAACAGGCTGACGCTCGTAGAGAAGCAATCCAAACACATCAGGAGAAGCTCTCCATGGTGAAAATGTCCGCAGGCCACTTTTTCTACATCATCTCTCTTTCCACAGCTTTCCAAAGTCTAAACACACACACACACACACAAGCACACATACAGGGATCCCCATTTAGCAGCACTGCTAATGACTTGCAGCACTAATTGAACCATGCAAAATTCCATCTCCTCCCTTTCAGGACACAGGATGAAAGCAGCTCATTATTCCTCTGTGATGGAAGGCTGGAATGATTAGACAGTTATCAATAGGGAAGCAACAAGTAAAATGATCTACTGCCTTAAAATGATTCTTTTTTGAAAAAAAAAACCCTGGTAATTATGGAGAGCATAACAAAACAATAATAAAATTAAAAATAAGATGAGCTTATGGCCTTTACTGAACTCATCCAGTAAACAGATGCCAAATCTGATGAAAGAAGGACAAGCAGTTTAGGGATAACACGCAATATACTGGATAAGTCTGGATATGGAAAACAGAAACAACAACAGAACTACACAAGCTATATGGAATTCAGGACATCCTCGCAACCTGAGACAACAGGGCCATCTGCAATGTTCCCATGCCATAGTAAATCACTGCACTGCAAGCGCTGATAGGACCCAGAGTCGGCCACAAACGATGCAGAGTGGAAAAAAGCACATGTGTATTCTCTCTTTGCCTTGAAATTCAAGGTAACGAGTGATTTGCACAGCTAAATCAAAAGCAAGTGTACGTGAAGCGAATTTCGACTTTGCGAGAACATGCTTCACATTAAAGATATGAAAGGCCACTTTAATCCGTTGGCCTTTTCCTCTCACAAAAGCAGCTTTTGCAAAGACAGATTCTGTTAGTCATAAAAACATGCGTTTGGCTAATGTACCAAATGTGTACCACATTATTGTCATTATTGTTATGATTCATTTTAGGCAGTGTGAGGCAGCGTTGTATATACACGATTCTGATTCTGCCACAGACGAGTAAACTGCATGGGCCTTTCTATCCACTGCTTGAGGTATGCTTATCTTCCATTTAAGGCTTATCATTTTTGCTGATCTCGCGCCCTCTCACATAAACACACACACAAACACACACAGAACCTTAGCAGTGCTGATATGTGGGAGGTGGTGTATCACATGACCCTTTACAGTGGTGTCTAAGTCAAAGTCAAACTGTTTCTGACAGAGCAATGCTAGCGGAGAGGTGGGCCCTCCACATCCTTCGTTCCCTTCCCTGCATCCGTCACTTTAAGAGATCCTATCATTCCTCCCGCAGACTAGATTTCTTGGGTGACTTCAAAGCTTGTTCACTAAGTGTTTAAAAGAATGCGATGGAAACAGGAAAATAATGTTCTGATTTCTGTAAACTTTATAACATCTGCTTTTGCTTAGTGTTGGTGTAGCACAGAGCGGCGCCTCTACTCTGCTCTTTTTCCCCCCATTCTTTAAAAATCACCTCACACACTGAATCCAGAATGACAAACGGGAATGTACCCTTTTCAATGTACAATCAGGGAAAACAAAAAATGTAAAGCTACAAAGATTAATAATATATCATTAACTCCAACTACCGCTTAAAATATAAGTTGGTTAACTGGTCAGCACAACTGTGTGAAATGATAATTCAACTAAATATATATATTTTTTTATTGTAAAAGGTTTTGTCTTTGCTGTCAATGAAGTGCCCAAGCCCATAGAAATTCATCATAAATGCAGAGAAAATAGCTTTCGGTGTACACAAAATCCCCGCTGCAATTTGTTGGGCCTGTCTTTATGCTTAAAAGGTACCATGACAAGTCTCCTCCACACACACACACACACACACACACACATCCATCTGCGCCGAAGGGCTTCTTCTCCTTTCCTTAACTCAATCATGCTCAGGTTTCACTCTCGCCCATCCAAGCACAACTCACTTCCTCCTCCAAACTACCCCCCAGCTTCAAACCGCAGCCTTCCTAAAGCAACTCCCTCCACAAGACACAACACCCTCAGTCACCCTTAGTGCTGGCGAGACAGAACAGCCTCAGGATGAAATAGATAAAAAGTGATTTCCCTGATTCCAACGAAGACACCATCTACAGTTTCCATGGCAAAATATAACAAATGAGTAAAAAATTTTAATCAGGAGAAACCTTGAAATAAGTGTCTGTCCTCAGATCCCATCACATTCAGTGAAAAGGGATATCGGTACTCAGTTGCGGATTAGGCAGCTCTGTGTAAGATTGACCATGTCAGAGAGCTGGGCAATCAACAGAAATTTAGTACAATGTTAGTAAACCCAGCTGATGCTAAATACCAGCTGAGACAACCTCCCGCTGCCCAGATCTGCTCTTTGTCATCGTCTATTCATCCGCTCAGAGCTGTCACAGTGAATTGCTTTGTTTGCACATGCCATTGTTATATGCGATGCATACGTATTTAAGTCTAATATCTAACAGCTGGCTTGTCTTGAACTGAAACACGCAGGGCACAATTTTAAACAGCATTGTACTATGTCCTTTGCTGAGTGGGCAGGTCAGGGTCAAGTGTGTGCGCTGCCTGGGTTCAATGCAACGTGCTAGGGGCAGTACAGAGATGCTAGGAGTATGTCTGGGGTCAAACTAATGGCAGATCCTACAGTACGGTGAATGCCTTTTTAAATGGAGGTCATTAGGGTGGACAAGAACTCTTTTCGTGCGTGTGGTGTGGATGATTGGGGTAAAGGTCTGGGATTGGCGGCCTACAGGCTACAGGTCGAGGCATTTGAAAAAGTCATTTCCTCACTTTCCTGCAGCAGGAAAAACAGCAGACCAGAAAAAATAAACGAGGGGGAAATGAATGAAAACAAATTAGGTGAGCGACACTGATAGAATAGACGCCATCAGCTATGCGACATATAACTTTCACAGAAAAACTAAAAATATATGAACAATTGTTATAAGCTTCAAATTGCAGAAAAACACCTAAGTGAAGTGAACTAGTAGATGTGCCGTGATTGCTAAAAAATCCAGTGTATAGCTACAACCACACATGGCCCTGATTTCCAGTTAATCAGTTGTATGTGCAGCCGTAAACATGACATTTAGGTAACACCTCTTCCCTTCTGCTTGTAGTTTACTCTGATCATAAGAATGTGGGTTTTAATAATTTTCTAATTCTCCACAACTGCCTGCTTACCAAGTAAACATTCAACAGCTATTTCTCTCGGCTTGCAATTGGCTAGTCCAAAAAAATAAGTACTCCAAAATATAAGACAGAAAAAGAACAGTTATTTCCAGATCTGTCTCCAAACATCCCTCTATCCACTTTCTTGGAGTATAACTTCCTGTTCCTGTTGTCTACCATAATGATAAATGAGCTCAGGCTTCATTCAATTACACAGAGAGTGCAAAGAGACAGGAACAATGGGAGCGGGCCAGCGCGGTGTGGCATAGGCCTTCTGCATTCTTAGTGACAATTTAGCCTAATTAGCATCAACTTCTGCTTCATCCATCATACTCCTCAAGAAACATAAACAAACTGTCGGCTCTAGCGTAACAAACCGATCACCCAGCTACTTAACACAAATTATTCTTACATGAAATGCTGCTTTTCAGGCAAGCTTCCCCTTTGGGTCATTTGGGAGAACGGATGGCTATTAAAATTAAAGACATATGTTTCAGTCAAGTTTAACTCCCCAGTTTGTGGCGGCTGAGGCGGTGACAGATTAGGCAGGCTAAAAGACAGTGCGTATGGGAGAGACTAGCTGCAGAAGTATGGGAATCTACAGACACATGCTGCAGTGCGAAAGATATAGCAAGCGGGGAGACAAGCTGGTCAGAAAATGTTGACTCTTGTATCTATTGGATTCAGCTGCGGCATCTGCTCTTGCTCTTAAATGGGAAATTAAGCTTCAGGAGAAATCTAATCTAACCTTATAGAATCTAACAATGTAATCTAACCCAACCTATTCATGCTCTAGCAAACCTTATTCGATACAATCCGTTCTAATCTAGTGTAATCTAATCCAATTTTATCTAACATAATGTAATCTACTCTAATCTAGTCTAACTAAACCGAATTCAATCCAAGTCATTTTAATCTAGTGTAATCTAATCTAATCCAATACAATTGATCTACTTTATTCTATACTACTTTATCCAATCCCTTCTAATCCTGCCTAATCTAGTCTAACCAAATCCAATCTAATTCAATACAATTAATTTACTCTAATCTAATGTAATTCAATCAAACCTAATCCAATTCACTCAAATCTAATCTAATACAATTAAATGTATTTAATCTATTCCAACATAATATAACCAAACATAATCTAATTCAATCTAATACAATCTAATCTAGCCTAATCAGATTCGCTAATTTAATCTAAGATAATTTGTTTTAATCTAGTCTAATCTATTTCATTCTAATGAAAAATAATTCAATATTATTGAACCTAATCTAACCCAATCCAATCTATTCTAATCTTATTCAACCTGATCTAATGTAATTTAATCTAAGCAGCTAATTAGTATGTTGTGTGAGATTTTGGATTATGTTTTAACTGAAAAACAATCATATAGGAAATTTTCAAATGTTCCTGCAAATAATAAAAATTTTATTTAAATTCTTTTATAAATTACTTATAAATCAAATGTAAATAAATGTGGACTTTGCTGGTATGGGTAGCTTTTACCTTCCTAAGGGTTTTAGCTGTAACTGAGATGCAAAGACTAAAACAAATCACTGCTTCTGCTGTGGAGGCTGTGTGTCCTGTGTGCAAATCTGCATCTACTTTAGGTCTATCATATGCAGCTGAAACACACACACTGCAAAGTATTACCGTGTTTAAGAACACACATTCGTATTATAACACAGTACTTATCTGAATAAAATGATATCAGAAAGTGAGATTGTGCTGTAATAGTGATAATAATAACAGCAATGAAGAATAAAGTATCAGGAGTGTTGGTAAAATATTTGAATTAATCGCTCTGGTTTACTCCTAACAAGCTGTTTGGGTTCAGATTGCAGTTGCTGATTTTTGACCCAAGAAGCTTCATTTATATGTTTATATCAACTTATTTTTGTGTGCTTTCCTGAGAAAATCAATTATCACATTTGAATAAATAATTCAATTGAATAAATTACATTTGGCACATGGATTTAATGTTTATTCCAGCACAAATCCATGGAACAAAAATCAAAGAAAAAAACCCCAACTCGTTTGTTCAGATTTCTTTATTCTGGAAAAATAAAAACAAAATGTTGAGACATTCCTGCTTTAGACAAGTCAGGTTTTATCGCACTAAACATTAAATGAACATTTGCTTTGTTCCTTAGTTTAGAAGGCTCTCTGCTTTGTTAGAGGCCTCGGTGGTTGGAACAGTGGCAGCGAGCTATGCACTGTCCTGTATATCTCATTGCCAGTGCTGAAAACTTTAATGTGAACAATGTGTTAAAGATTTATATAAAGCTGTATAATAATAATAATATTTTATTGATGATTTATTTTTGTTATTTGGTTTAGGAAAATGTGTATATGTACATAGTACACATACATAATGTACATAGTGCAGTAGCCAAAATACCCACACAAACACACGTAAAACATAATAGTTAATATATATTCAATAAACAGTGCAAATAAACTCTAGATTTCATAATCAAACATTATTTCACCCACATCAGTAAAGTGAATTAAAAAAATGTATTGTGATTAGTCTTGCCTAATGGAGCACGTTAAATTTTCTTTTTTCATTTTTGATGAAACATAGCATTTAGATGCTTAACTTATTGAATAGGCAGGTTTGTAACTAAGAACTTGGTGTTTAAGAGGGCTGATAGGAAAACCTCAGCCAAACACACAAGATGCAAACATTATGAATGCAAAACGTTTAGAAAACTGCACCAAAGAATAGAAATAAGAAAAAAAATCTAAATAACAAATTGTCTTTTTTTCTATGTTAAAAGAAGGAGGGGGTCTCAAAACAAGTCCAAGTTGCTTTGCTAATCACCAGCTTGTGGAAACGTGAGCTTTTCTTGCCAGGGCGTGAATGGAGAATTATTCTAATCAAGCTCTCACAACAGCAGCATGATGTCATTTTCTGTTTGCTCATTAGATATTCCTGATTTAGAGCCAGAACTAATTTTTACTCAGTTGTAAAGGTAAATAAAAACCTTGTTCGTGTTTCCTTTTTTTCTTAACCTCCAGCAATTACACGGAGATTAGTTGGATGTGTAATAACGAGGAAGGGAAAAATAATCTGTTCTTCTAGCATGACTAATAAATGGATTGGCTCTGTCGTTTAGGCAGCTCATACTTCAGATGGAATGACGTTTGATTTACCCACACGCAAAACGCTCATTTCACTCTAACTTCTTCTCTCGTCGCTCCATTTGTCATGCCGGCTTTCCTCACTTTTCAAAGCCGTGTCGTTCAGCTGAGCTCCTGTGATGATTGATAGCACTTATAAGATATTTTACTTTCAAGAGCTTCTGGTTTACAAAGTTTAGACCTGCTCTGGCTGTTCGCCTGTCTTCACTTCAACCTGAGTCAAAACTTTCTGCACTGACAGTGCTTCACCACTCATTATTTTATACATCTTCCCTGACAGCCTTAATCTTATCCTCCGTTTCCTCCTATCGTCACCCTTAACCGTCACTCTCATTTTTAGTCACTTACTATAAAACCTGTGGCTGTGACTTTCTCTTATCTGATCACAAATTGAAGATCTAGAAAAGCTGTAATAAAACCAGCCCATGTTCTGTGGAATCTGCACAGCAGAAATTTTACCAGTGCGCATCTGACAGCTTTAAACATTTAAAATATGTGGCATGTGAATCTACAGATTTATGTTTCCTTATGAATTAATTGTGATAAATGGGTTAAATAGAAAAAAACCCTACAAATACTATCTGAAAAATAATATATTAAGGATTGTATGATTATTTTAACATATTGGGAAAAATTGATTGGTCAGTAATTTTTCATACATCACTGTATTTCATTTCTTTTTCATACAGCAGCTAAATACATTGGAGTAAAGCTGCACACAGAGATACAGCATTTCTGAAACAGAAAGGTTTAGAGCCCTGATCAAGGGCCCAACAGTGGCAGCTTGGCAGTGCTGGGACTTGGAGCTTTAATCCTCTGATTAACAAGCACCAGCTTTAGCTGTTTAAGCTACTGCTACTCCATATGGGAACATGAGGATCAGGTGCTGATCATCTGCTGGAGTTAGAGACAGAATCCCAGCAAAAGAAAACAAATTCTAGCGCACTTCCCAACAAACCATTTCCCGCGGGCAGCCTGGCCACCGCTGCACCAGCACCAGGATTTTTGGCTTACAATATAACTTGGCTGCTTGTGCAGCCCTTTTGTGGCTAATTTCTCCTTCATTTATTCAGTTATAAAAAGACATTTAGAATAAATTATTTTACTACACTTTTCTTAAATAAATTATAATTATTTTTTAACAGTCAGTATACTATTACAATTATCTGTTAATTTAAAAATATTATTTCTTTCTAATGAGACTGGGTGGGCTAAAAAAATTACCAAACCAAACATTTCCTCAAGCAATCAAAACACAAACAGACCCAAGAAAACTGTAGCGACCTGCATATAATCACAGTAAGACGTTTCCTCTACAGCAAGCCTGACCATGCACCCAAGGCCATTTATAAACATGAAGGGGGACAAACAAGGAAAGCACGGGCTGTGTCAGCCTGCATTGGCCTGGATGTGAGCTGATAAATTGGTGGCTGCTACAAATTGCCCCTTGGGCACCATCCATTTAGCTGTATGCAGTGGAGAGGGCCATTTTCCAAAGCACCCAGGAGCTCCGGCATGCCATAAGAAAGGCTTCCAACAGGTGATATGCTCACACAGAGGAACAAGTGGTTACAGACAAAAAAAAGATATAGCTTTGATCTCATCCTCTCTGCTTTAACCCAGATGTGGAAAAACATGCATCCAAAACGCCCCCACCAACACAAACTCATTTATTTTGACTCTTGGAAAAGAAAAAAAAGGAAGAAAGAAACAATTATTGATGCAGTTAATGAATCTTATTACTACTTGTATAGCAAGTCAGGACCTTAACATTAATAACCAAAAACTTTACCACTGCAAATTCATTTACTTTTTTATGAATGTGATATAAGGTTCCCAAAAGATTACAAAACGACGCTCTCAACCCTTTAAACCTACAGACCTGCTGAAGGGGGACTGTGCAACTAAATGCAAAAAGCACAGTTTATTTATTTTCCCTCCTTTGGCCATGTAGTAATTGTGAGTCTTATATACATTCATACAGTCTAGTTGGGAGAAACACTGTAAAAAAAATACAGTGGTTTGTTTTTTCCATTTGTAGACATTTGTCTCAATCTCTTTTCCTCTGGTTCGGCTCTATGGAGAGCTTTTTTTGCCAGAGAGCGTTTATCGAGAAAGCATCTGTCATATCTCATCGCAGACCTGCACCGCTGAGCGCAGTCTGTGTCAGCGGACTGATAACTTAACCTTTCCCTGATCTGCACTTCAAAACAGAAACAGAGTCCCAAGACACCAGCCGTGTGTGGTCTGTTCTGCGCTCCACTTCTCTCCCCGAGTGAACGCTTCATTCTGCAAAATCCACTGAAGGATTGAGGCACCTGCCATTTTTCTCTCTTGTCTGTCAGAAATATTTCTGTTTTCTTAGAGCGCAGCCTTGCAGCAAAATGTCAGTGTGCTATATCACAGTGGAGTCAAGACAGGCTGTTGCCACGTCTGCTTTTTTCCTGGCATTTTTGTGAAACTATTTTTTATTTAATTTAACACCCGTGTTAAAACTTTGCCCAGCGGTTAAAAAATATATTTTTTGTACATTTATTAAAAACTACCTAAAGTCTTTCAATTAAATGAGGAAATCAATCAGTCGCAATCACAAATAAAGTGCTTTGTATTGATAAACAAGAAACAAATTAGGACTAAGCTATGAACCTTCAGGATATTCAGTCTTTTATCATTATAAACTGCTCATACAAATGCAATTAACTTAATAGTTTCCTGACAGATTGTAGCATCTCCAGTCTCTCGTATTATTTTGAGCGAGCCTATCGTTTACTGCTAGATAAATATTCACCACAGGAAGTTTTTCTAATTTTTCTGCTTTGGGGCAATCACTGCAAACCTCCCCATCTGCACCCCCACTCTCCCTTACTTTTAATGTCCTCCCCATGTGAGAGAATTGTTAATGAAAGGCAAGAGAAAATATTACACCAAGCTTCACGGGTCTCTACTGCCCTCTAGACACAAAGAGACAATAACCAAGGACAATAGAGCACAAAAAAGGAGGTGAGAGAAAGAGAGGAACTCACTGGATTTCCAGCTAAAAAAATAAAAGCATCAGCTTAATTTCAAGCTGACTGAAAATTGGTTATCCCTAAGATTCTGCATTGAAATTGAACTTTATTCAAATTGTTCTTATTTGTCACATATATTTTACAGAACAGTGAAGTTCTTCCTCTTCGCAAATCTGGTGGCTGACTGGTAGAGTTAGGTCTTAACCCTAGGTCTTCCTGGTCATCCAATTAACAACCTAGCACCGTATGTGCTAACACCAGGTTTAGGAAGAAAAAAACTTTATTGTTGGCACATATTAACTTACAACATTTTGGAATATCTCTAGAAGCTGCGCCAAAGCTTAGAGTTAGGAATCATACAGTGGCCCCCGGAGCAGGTACAGCAACATTCTGATCAGTGACTTACATCACCAACCACTAAACCACCAACACAATAACTGAATTGTACCATAATTTCATCAATTTGTACCATAATTTCATCAATTTGTGTAAAGCTGCTTTGTGACAATTACCATTGTAAAAAGCGCTATACAAATAAAACTGAATTGAATTTAATAATCCTACCAATTTTAATTATAACATTTTATTTAACAATTAACCTTCATTTTTAATAGTAGCTTTAAAAAAGTGAACATTAGGAATAAATTTCTGCCCGGTTACAGCTATTAAGTAAAATCAAATTCAACATTCAAACATTTTTCAGATTTTTAATTTTCCTTAAGTCTTAATCAGCATTGCAGCTCAGGATAATTTAAAATGGTTTGAAATTGCTTTGAAGACTTGACCAAGCATGAAATCGATTTAAACTGTTTCTTACAGCACGACTTTAGCCCATTGTTTTCATGCTGAAGCCATTCTACTGATTTTTATCTTTCTCTCTTTCTCTCTTTCTCTCCGTCTCCCCTGGAAGAATGTGTTAAGCAGCCAATGCAGATTTGTGAACAAGACAGCATGAAAACCAGTCTATTATTCCCTTCCTGTAGCGTGTTAGGACCCACCCAGTGCCAGCATATGTGCATGAGCAAATAGGAGTCCTAGACGTAACAACTTGTGCACTTTTCCATGACCCAATGTCATTTTTATAGCTTTATTCCACTGTATAATTTCCCATATTTCAAACATAATAAAGGGAATCACAGCATTTTTCCCTTCGTCCTTCTCTAACTTGATCCCGGTTTTGACATTTGTGTCTGCCTTGATTTTATTAGATGACTCTCTTCTTTAGAAAGGATAATAAAACTGTAAACAAATTGAGCTCCCAGCCAGTCTTCTTCTCAGAGTTGGCTTTTATTACCGAATCCGCCTGCGCTTTGTGCTAATGGCACACTGACGCTTTTGCTAAATTCAAATCAGAAATAATCGAAAGTGTGCATAAATTAGAGAGCTCCTGATTAACAGCATATGAAAGAATAAAGAGGACATTTACTCTGAAAGCATAAATAGAAACAAAGAATTATAATAAAGAACCATAGAATTAGAAAACAAATAGCACCCGCAGCGTAATACGCTATACTGTAGTGCCACAAAAGGTTTTCTTTCTTTCAGTCTTACTTGTTTTTTTTCTATTCTTAATATTTTCTCCAATTTCACTTGAAATGCCTTCATTTTGCTCCAAGAAGAAAAGGATAAGCTGCGATCATTCTTGATGTATATGTGGGCCCTCAGAAACTCACACACACACACACGCACACACACACACACACGCATGCGTGCGCGCACACACACACACACACACACACATACAGGCACACAAACCCACATTCTGTCTTTGACAGTACTTATTATGTTTATTTATAATGCAAGCTCTTCTTTTAAAAAGCCATCAGGTTTGTAATTTTCTACAGTACTGATTCCTTAAATTAGATTCTGTTAACCCTCCCTCGATCCTGTCCATGATGTTTATATTAGAGCAATGCTTCTTCTTTCCATCATTAAGAACCAACCGGGTTTCTCACAAGAAATAAAAGCTTACAAAAACGGCCTTTGTGGTATTATAAGGGCAGATTCACCCGCAGTTTCTGGACAGTGAACAACAGAACGGCAATACATCTGACTCGCTTGGAGATCGCTTGGATATTTTTAGATGATGTCCGAGTCAAAGGGCATAATAACGCGGGCTGCTGAAAGAAAGAAAAAATTAGCAGTACAAATGCAGAAAAAAAGCTGGGAAAACCTCACCCCACCTCCCAAAAAAGGCGGTGTTCTTTGTAAAATGAGATATGATTGAATTTTTTTTTCTTTGCGCTGGCTCTGGGATGAAAAATCAACTTCATGTGGTCCTCTTTAGGTCTGTATAGTCTTTCGATAATTCTGTACAATCAAAAGGTTCTCCAGCCAAAAAAGGTCCTTCTGTGCTTAATTATGACATTTGGAAACAGCCAACAGGACACCCAAGCCTTAAAAAGTGCATGCTTGCACGCAAACACACAGACTCATATACACATACACACACACACATGTACAGCGCAAGCACTAGTTTCATTTTCTTACAGGGTTATTCAGATGATGGTCCTTGACTACTTAGACGAAGTGCTCAATTAGGCATAGCTTGTTCAGCTGATCTTCCAGCCAGTTATTTTATTGCTGCCATGTGCTGCATTACTGTGTGTATACCTAAGCTTGGGGCTACCATGGAATAGCATCCTGTCTGAAATGACTTTTTTCCTTTAATTGCAATGATCCATGATCCCTTGAAGCTAATTTTGTAAGACCTGTGTATTTTTATTTATTTATCTATTGTTTTTTTATCTTTTTGAAAGTACAACATGGAATCTGTGTTGTGTGCATCACACAAAATCTTTTCGAAACTACATTGCTAAAAAAATTTAATTAAATAAATAAAAACGCAGGGGAGTGAATGAAAGAACATAGATCCATTTATGAAATGAAAAAGTTTGTACTTAAACAGCCTTTTGAAATCACAATTACAGTTGTTATTTTTTAATAATAGCTGCCTCTGGATAAGTGTGTTCTAGTCCAAGTATTGCCACTTATGCTGCACAATCATAATTAAACTGCTGATTTTGCTATTAAGATAATACTGCAATTAACTTCAGCACTTACAGCAACATAACATTTGGGCCTGTGACTGTGTGTGTGGATTCAGATACCATATACAGCAAAAGCCTTTGTCACATCCCAGTCACCAGCTATAAATCAAGTCATTAAGATAACATCAGGAGCTGCTGCTCAACTCGTACATAACACAAGTTCTGTTAGCTCAGAACTGAGGCTCATCTCTGACCCGGAGACAATTTTCTTAAAAAGTAGTTCAACAGTGGTTTCACAAAAATGGCCACCAAAGGTGCGGAGGAGGTACTCCAAGATTTATTTTGAAGCGTTTGTAAAGGAATGTGGAATAAAAATTTGCACACAAATTGGTGTGTGTGTGTGTGTATGTGGCACTTGTAATGACTCCAGATCTGTTTGTTTCTTCTGCGATACCTTTAGAAAATCTTTATGTGTTTCTACTTTTTGTAGCTGAGTGCTTACTTTATGTTTTCCCGTTGTAATTTATGCCTGGCTGCAGTCAACTGATTTCTTTTGACATTATGATCCTGCACATTTCCTCATGCATAATTAGTCTTAGTGCTCAATAAATCTCCTCTGTTTGTTTTTGCAATGTTTGCTGTGGTTTACTGCAGACTTTATTCATACTTTAAGTATAGGCTTTTAAAGCACAGAAAAAAGAATAAAAAAGTGCACATTTTATTAATTTTGATAATGAAAAAAAAACTCAAGCAAAGAATGAAGCAGATTTCTCTATCAACCAAATTGAAATATGCATATAACCATGTAAATCAGGAGGCGGTAGCACAGTGTTGGACTGATAACCGGAAGGTTCTAAGTTGTATTTATAGTACAACTACTGCGGGGTCCCATGAACAAAACCCTTAATCCCTGATTGTTAAATTATATAAATGAAATAAATATAAGTCGCTATGGATAAGTGCAGCTGCCATTCCAGAAATGCAAGGCTGTATGAATAAAAATATTTCCACCAAAAAAAATAAATAAATAATAATAATTAAAAAAAAAAAAGCTTCATACCCCCGGCAGTTTATTCTCTAGAGTATACAGTAAACAGAAGCCTGAAGTGAAACTAAAGTAAGCCAAAGTAAATTCATACAGGACAATCCCAAGCTAGATTTAGAGCAGATACACTGAAGGAACTTTCCAGAATCAACATTACTTTAAACATGAGATCATCTAAACATCTGTCTACAGCATGTCCAAAGG
Organism: Sisor rabdophorus; assembly: GCA_026260075.1. NCBI lineage: Eukaryota > Metazoa > Chordata > Actinopteri > Siluriformes > Sisoridae > Sisor > Sisor rabdophorus. The sequence continues at coordinate 5,628,167 of JAOTQW010000002.1, read as the reverse complement.
GAACTCAATCAAAGCTCAGCCGAAATATGTACAAGTGTATCTGGAAATAAATATTAGGCCTAATTGAACTCTGATTATGGCAGCCAATTGTACCTCAGAGAGGAAACGCTCGTTTGGATCAGATATCTCAAGTTAGGGAATAACCGCGCCTAAATCATCATTTCGCTTTGCATCTATTTATTTCATCTTCCTTTGGTTGTTTCTTTTTGTCTTCCTTAATCTGAAAAAAGGGATTTATTTGATCCTTGTTCCCTAAAGCTCATTACACAGTTTAAGACCATTAAAATTAGTAGGCTCTGAGTGCATTTTAAGTGAGGGCCTGACAGTTGGCTTGCACAGAAGTGGACTGAGTTCAATCATACTTAGGCTGTCTGTCTTTTTCCGACACACTCCATTTGCAGTCGGCGGATACATTTACAATGAAGCTAATCATAACTTAAACATTTCTGTGCAAATCTTAACAAATTACACAGAGCAACATGGAAGTAGAGAGGAAATGACTACCAAAACACTTAAGGTAAAATCTGACAATTTGGCAAAAACGTGTGATAAATGACGCAATAAAAACATTTCTATATAGCCCCCCCCCACACACACACAAATGTATCCCTACACTAAAGAAATTATATAAATGCAAAATTACAAAAGGTTCACATAATTAATTAATAATGCAGAAATATAATTTGTTTGTAAAACATCTATAAATTTATTTTCTTAATTATATAAACGTGAAATCCTGGTCTTATTATTAAATCACATGTTTAGAAGAAATGCTAGAACTATTAAATAAACACACTGCACATGAAAAGAATAAACCGGCTATGTTAATATTAGGTTAATTTCAAGAATGTAAATCTAACTGCTGAAGGATAATACTGACTAACTGTTAAATACTTCTTATTCTGTATTTCTATTTCTATATTTCGTACAGGAGCCAACTTGTTCGTTTCCTAAATAAAAAGTAAGATACAATGCTTCCCCCTGGTGGTACATAACAAAATTTTTACAAACGCCACCAATTAAAATCTTAATAGCTTTTTGTTTCAAATTACCCACACAGTAATAAATACATACATTTTTTCACCAAAAATTCCAAGTATGAGAAACTTATCCAAACACTAAGCCCAATCATTCCTACACACGCATACACACACACACACACACACACACACCCACTCAAACACATATGGTCAAACTACCCTTTATTGAGAGACTCGGTTAAACGCTGCTGTCTCTCCAGCCTTGTAAATACAGAGCTGGATGCAGAGTTATGCACAGAGGTTTTTCAACAGCACAAGAACTGACCACAGCAGGCAGCCTATTAAACCCTGCCAACTGACCGCAGAAAGAGAGAAGTCCAGACCCAGCTACAGTACAGTTGCAGAGTTCAGGAAAGACGCCAGGACATCATGGTGGGAATAGTATAAATAAATACATCAGCACTGTGAGGATAATCAAAAACAGCATTACAGGATTTTAAATAATTTTCATAGGTAGGATTAGAGCAATTCCCTGAGCCACTATTGATCATCCATCCATCCATCCATCCATTACAGGATTTTAAATAGTTTTCATAGGTAGGATTAGAACGATTCTCTGAGCCACTATTGATCATCCATCTATCCAGCCATTCATCCATCCATGTTCTACACCCGCTTAATCCCTAAGTCTGAGTCACATAAGTCTGCTTGAACCTATTGCACGCAGGGCCACACATAGATGAACAACCACAAACACACTCACTCTCACAATGGGCAATTTAGAATCACCTAGAATCAACCTAATGTACATGCTTTTGGAGTGTGGAAGGAAAGCAGACTACCTGTAGGAAACCCACGCAAGTGCGCAGAGAACATGCAAGCTCTGCACAGAAAAACCCTTTGCCTGGAAATCGAACCCAGGACATTCTTGCTTTGAGGCAAGCAAGAGTCAAAGTACGCCACCACCGCCGCCTACTAGTGATGATCATGTGTGTGGAATACGCATACAATACACTGCAGCAGGCAAGGCAACATTTAACATTTGCAAACTATTTGCATCCATAGCCATGTCAATGATCATGAAATTCGTCCACTCGCTATACAGCTCAATATACTACTATATTAAGCAAAATGATAACTAGATTAACTTTAATTGCTTAAAATATACATACAGGATAATTATTATTATTATTGAGTCTTAATACTGTCTGTTTGTATTATATTAAAGTCTGATGGCTTAGGGGTTGGCACAGTTTCCTCACAGCAAGTAGGTTTTTGCATGTTCTTCCCGTGCTTGCATGGGTTTATTCCAGGTGTTCCGGGTTTCCTCCCACAGTCTAAAACTGTATGATGTGTAACATGTATGATAGGTTAATTGGCAATTCAAAATTGCCCATAGAAATAAGAATTAAGAAATCAATGAAGGATTTATATAAAAACTGCGATACACTAAATGATCAGTTGGTGGACATTCTAAGCACATCTACAATTGCCTCGTTTATAAACTATTGCCCCAAAGTCAGAAACACTGTCTAGTTTGTCACTATGTGCTGTAGCATTGAGATTTGCAGGAACTGAACACTGTATCAGCATGGCAGTGCTCCTGTGCACAAAGCCCTAGGGCTTCTCCAAAATGTGTGTTATGGTTAAAGTGGAGGAACTTGCTGGTCCTGCACAGAAACCTGATGCTAATCCCACTAAACGCCTCTGCGGAGAACTGCACCCCAGACCTGACATTAGTGCCCGACCTAACTAACGATGTTGTATGGCTGTATGAACACAAATTTTGCCAGACACGATCTAGAAAATGAAGTTCACGATCTAGAAAAGAAAGTAAAATACTACAACAGAAGTTTAGAGGTTAGTCTTAGTGAAAAAGTGAAACGGACTCTGCAATGGAATGTTTAAACTCTGCAGAACACCCTCTAGGCCTGAGATTGGACACCTCTGTTCTACAGGCAGCGCTGGGCTCTTTGCCTCTGTGTAAATATGTTGTGTTTGTCTGTGGGTTTTTGCTCAGGTTTTTCATTTGAATGAAAAAAAATCAACTGAATTAAAATAAAAAAAAAGTCCCAATGGTTTTCATTTTCATATGAATATACAAATACAGATACTTGACTCCTTAACCAGGTTCAGACTGAGATTAATAAAGCCTAATGTGAAGGTTAGACTGTGAGAAGAAACAATTTTGGGAAGTGTGGCGTTGTAGACTTTAAACTAAAAACTTTAAAGTCAGGTTTAAGGTTAGTTTGGAAAACCATTTAAACGCTTGAGTCGATAAAATAAATAACCCGACTAACAAGACCAGTTGAACCCGTTCGGATCGTGCCTTGGCAGATGGCCAAGTCAAGATGGCTTTCAACAGATTAACTGCAAGCTTATAAGACAAAAAATGATAACCAAACAATTTTAAAAAAGCCCTTTGGTGGCCTTCTGATATTACGAATGTTGAGAAGCTGCAGGTGCCAGGCGCCTGGGTAGTTTTTTTTTAGAAACTCAAATTAAAGGCGGAACTTGTTGTACCAAGTTCGGTTTTCCCCCCGAGCACTGCGCTCAAACCATCTGGTTAGCAAATGTGAGCCTTTAAAAAACTTCAGCTGCATCTTAATTTGTATTTATCTCACTCAATGCATGTAAAATAAGTGTAGAAAAGCATCGATCATTGTAATCTTGTCACGAGAACTATTGTCTAAATATAAACTCGTATGTGTTTTCGGTAAAATAATAGCACCGCGCTAAATACGTTAGCCTGGTTAAAGATTCGCTTCTTTACCTGCTGATCCGCCTGCAATGATCTGATGAGACGCCTCCCGCACAAAACTTCTTTTTTTTGTTGTCATCTCTAGTCTGCGGATGGACAAGCAGGATTAGGAAAGTGGTAAGGCGGACAAAAAGGAGTTCTAACGTAGCCCTAGGAAAGCAGGATCTTCCCAGTTAGTGGAGTGTGAAGCCCGTTATAATGAGCAGCTCGCGTTTTTACTGTTTATGACTGTGTTGTTACCTGTTCTGACATGCGATTCAAATGAGTGAATCCACAGCCGATTGGCCTGCAGCAGAACACAAGATCTCTCGCCTTTTAGAGCTGGGTCTCGGCTCGTTTAGCTAAACCGCACATACCTTAGGTGGACTTACTGTCAACGGGGATCAGAGTTTAATTTTAACTTTTTCCCTACGTCATTACCGGTAGCCAGCAATCGAATCTATTAGACTGAAGCGTTAATATAAGTTAGATAGTATTTAGTATTAAATACCAGTCTTGGGCATGTTCATTCATTCATCCTCTATACCCGCTTATTCCCGAGCTCGGGGTCACGGGGGTCTGCTGGAGCCTATCC